>OY821520.1:52747352-52917352 GCA_963682025.1 Cordilura impudica | reverse complement strand
CACTCTCCTCGTCATTCACAAGTTCTACGTTCAATTGCAAAAAGGAATAGAGGTCACTAAAAATATAACTCAACAAAGGACCTTTTCACTAATCTATGTACGAAACGTCATTAAACCTCAATTAGATGTAAACTATTTCTCGCATAAGCAACCCTTTTTCTTGGAATACATGTATGGTTCAGGTGTTCAACCCATACACCACTAAGGAGTTGTGAGAATTTGAAAATAAGAAAAGGCCTCCAGGGGCCTACTCAAATGCATTCTGATAATTGTTATATTGTAATTGACTTGACTGGTGTTCAAGATTAGTTGAACATGTTTTATGTTATATTATATTTAAGTAGAATTATGTAGACTAATTGTATTTCCCTAATTACCAATTGTTCAAGATTAGTTGAACATTTTTTATATTATCTTATATTTCAGTAGAAGTAGACTATTTGTATTTCCCTAATTACCAATAGAAATGCAAGTATTCATAACTGCATTCTGGAAAAAAGGGACATAAAATTATCACTCGAAAATTATGATTATTAATTGAGTTTGTATGTTTAGGTCTTAGCATGTGGTACGCACATGTGTGAGGTACTGAGATACTGATAAGGCATATTACATATAGATATAGCAAAAAATAAAAAAAGGTTTTATGGTTGCTTCGCTTATCGTAAACTCATTAGAATTCATCCCTTAGAGGATAGTAAATATAGCTAATAGGTAGCCTAATTTAGTTTTAAGAAATTTATGTTTAGTATTTAAGGAATTGTATTTTCAATAAATAAAACAGTATCATACAAATGCTCAAAAGAGACGGTAGTTTCCAAATTATTAAGTTGAGTGTCTTACAAACATTCAAAGAATATAGTTTAACTTGATTTAGTTGAGTTCAATTATAGAGTATCTTACAACTACTCAAACGGTACGCGTTTTATTTTAATAGAATTTAATTCGTACATTTGGTCCTTCGAACCGGATTGAACCAGTGATTTATAAATAATCATTTGGTCCTTCGAACCGGATTGAACCAGTGATTTATAAATAATCATTTGGCCTTCGAAAAAAGAAAAACCAGAAAAAATTAAATAAGCGTAATCACGGCTATAACAGTGATTTGGTTAACCTAATTAAAAATAGAAGACAAAAATATCTCTAATCAGAGGAATAAATGTCATAGAAGGCAAGCTCGGCCAAAACAGAGTGAAAATTTATTTAAAAAAATAATAATAAATAAATATTAGATTGGAAATAAATCAAATTTGGTCCTTCTAAAAAAGAAAAACCAGAAAAAATTAAATAAGCGTAATCACGGCTATAACAGTGATTTGGTTAACCTAATTAAAAATAGAAGACAAAAATATCTCTAATCAGAGGAATAAATGTCATAGAAGGCAAGCTCGGCCAAAACAGAGTGAAAATTTATTTAAAAAAAATAATAAATAAATATTAGATTGGAAATAAATCAAATATTGAAGACTTAAAATGTCGAAAAAACTGATTGAGCGCCAATCAATACTGGGACAGGAAGCAGTCAATCTAAGAAACGCATTCAGCCAGGAGAATGTTCGACTTAAGCAACTTCCAGAAAAGGAAAGACGGCTCGCTAAAATTAAGACGGAGTTTATTAAAAATCACGAAAAACTAGTGAAGGCAGGTGAAGAAACGAATGAATATTTCGTTCCAAACTATTTTGGATCCATCACCAAGATTTTTGAGGAAGCCGGAGCGGAAATAGCGAAGCTATATGAGCAGTCAGAGCTTAAAGTGGCTGAAAACGAAGAAGATGACACTCACCCAGAACAATTAAACACATCATCACTACAATTTCAAATAGAAGACAAGGTGGGCACTCCACAATCAACTGAAGGAGATGATGAAGACCTGAATGAAATTATATTTTTTGATCAGGCAAGGTCAATGTACAAGAACTTGATCCAAACACAAGGTCGCCTTGTCACATTGAACAATGACCAGTTAGATGATGAGTTGAAAATAATTGATGAAGATTATGAAATACTCGAGGAAATCTTCAATCAAGTTAATAAAAAGGCTAAAAAATTTCCTCAGATTTTCCACGAAATGAAAAGTATCAGAGAGTTGAAGCGGGAAATTATTAGAAACATCAAATCAAGAAAACATCAACTGACCGAAGAGCCAGAAGCTACAAAATCGAGATTAGTTGATGTAAAAACTCTAGTGTTGGACGGGATAGCGAGTGAGTGGAATCAATACCACGATTTATTTATGAGTGTGGCCCACAGCAAAAATAAGCCTCAACAGCAACAACACACCTATCATCAACAAAAATCCTATACTGTTACTAAACCTGAAATGTACTGGCAAGAGGGTTATAAAATCTATAAAAGTACTTTGATAAATAATGCTGATGAAGAAGAATATAATCAAGATTATGCTGAAGATAAAATGAAAAGTCAGGAAACAAAACCTGGCACACAAAAATTATGGACGGCAAAGAAACACACAACAACAAAATCGCATGTGGTTTTTGACGCGCCGGCAAGACCAACAAGTGGTAAGAACAAAAATAATTTAATATATATAAGTTCCAGGCTACAAGGAAATCAGGCGAAGGGTGATTCTCAATATGATGAAAGTTACCTTAAAGAAAAGGAAGCAACATCATTATCATCATTTACAACCAACACCTCTCCATCTTCAGTAACTACACCAATAACACCGGTGACAGTACCAACAAATTGTACTGATGGTATACATGCACCACAACAACAAAATCCAACATATCATCATGATGCCATCGTTGCTTTGCCACAAAACCCAGAACAATCCTTGGCTTTCTCAAAAGCATCGAGTACCCCCGAAAAAGTGTTGGAAATTATACGAGATGCTGATACCTCTACTTCAGTCCCTCCGAAATCACCCTCAGAACATCATAATCAGAACAAAAATAAGGACGCTGCATCGGTGAGTGGTAATACAATAGTGAGATCGATGCAAAAAACTATCTCAAAGGCTGTAAAACAACAACCGACAGACGAAGAAGAGCAGCGCAATTGTGAAGATCAAGATCACATATCGCCTTCAGATCAAAACATAGAAGATACAGACAAAGATCGTGATGGCCTTGAAAACGTCACTCTTGAAGAACAGCTGAAGGATGTCAAAGAATTCCATAAATCCGCATTTGATGAAAGAGCTGCCTCAGAAATTCAAGTAAGTGATATACTACTAGAATTAAATCGTGTACCCCAACTACATAAAAAAGTTCATGCGTTGTACTCGGAAAAAGAACAACTGGACGCGGGATACGAAGAAACAAACACAAATGTTGCAGTGTCAATAAGTCGGTGGTTAAATTGGACCTTTCGCCGCCCGTTGCATATGCGCCCCGGCAGAATGTTCAAGATTAGTTGAACATGTTTTATGTTATATTATATTTAAGTAGAATTATGTAGACTAATTGTATTTCCCTAATTACCAATTGTTCAAGATTAGTTGAACATTTTTTATATTATCTTATATTTCAGTAGAAGTAGACTATTTGTATTTCCCTAATTACCAATAGAAATGCAAGTATTCATAACTGCATTCTGGAAAAAAGGGACATAAAATTATCACTCGAAAATTATGATTATTAATTGAGTTTGTATGTTTAGGTCTTAGCATGTGGTACGCACATGTGTGAGGTACTGAGATACTGATAAGGCATATTACATATAGATATAGCAAAAAATAAAAAAAGGTTTTATGGTTGCTTCGCTTATCGTAAACTCATTAGAATTCATCCCTTAGAGGATAGTAAATATAGCTAATAGGTAGCCTAATTTAGTTTTAAGAAATTTATGTTTAGTATTTAAGGAATTGTATTTTCAATAAATAAAACAGTATCATACAAATGCTCAAAAGAGACGGTAGTTTCCAAATTATTAAGTTGAGTGTCTTACAAACATTCAAAGAATATAGTTTAACTTGATTTAGTTGAGTTCAATTATAGAGTATCTTACAACTACTCAAACGGTACGCGTTTTATTTTAATAGAATTTAATTCGTACAACTGGTTTTATATGAAATTTTTCTGCTTAGGCCCTGAGTTTGTGAGATAGACGCAAGTTCAAAACATAGAAGATTTGATAACAATTTGTATGTTTTTTTAATGTTGTGTCTTCCGAGATTAATACGTAATACGAAGTAAAAGCTATATGCAATAAAACTATTTCTTAACCACACTACTCGTATTCCTGTACGTACTTTTAAAAACAAAACCAACATTTGCATTTAAATTGTAGTACTAATAGATTTCTATGTTAAATCTAACAAAAAAAAAATATATTTATAAAATTTTTGCTAGTGAAGGAAATTTTCAGGGTGAGATTTCGGGAGCTTCAGAAATGATGTCATTTTTTTTTTTTTTGCAAATTTTAAAACTATTTAAATGAAAATCCAGTGGGGTAAGCAAATTAAAAAATAATAACTCCTGTAAATTGCGTCGAACTCTGAGGTGGCAAGGTTAAATTGTTTGATTGGTATGGCATAAAATGATGCAATTGGTAAATATTTCAGTATAGGGTTAACCCTTTCGGCATTTTTTTTTTGATGTTGACTTGAAAAAATATTGTTATGAAAATTCAAGAGTTTTTTATATAAAAAATTTTTTTTAAAGTGGCTTTTGGGCATCTGGGCATATGGCATAGAATTTACTTAAATGAAAAAAATAACCAAATATAAATTGTAATTTTTAATGCAATTTTAAAGCTTTTTATTTAAAAAGACACAAACCATTTTTGTTGCAAAAAGAAAAAAAAAAATTATTTTTAGCCTAATTGAGTCGTTGAAAGACTTATCAAGAGAAAATTAGATGGATATCATCCTAAAATCGTATGGTTCCGAAAAGCTTAAGTGCAAACATAAAATACCCTATACATATTCATTGAATAGTTTGTATATTATTTTAATTTTTTAAATGATTATTTGTATAATTTTAAACTTATTAGTTTACGAAATACAAAATAATAAACAAAAAAAAAAAGAAATCTTTTACTGCTCATATACGCTTAACTATTGTGTACTCTGGTCAATGTTCAATGCCATCGAATAGGATAGCATCGGCTTCGGAGTTGATGTGGTTTAGGAAGGATCTACATATTGAGTTAGTTTGGGTCTTTCCCGTCTTCGAGAGAGATTTTGAACTGATGACAATGGTAGCAATACATCAGCTTCATCATTCCGAAATGCCAATAAATCCACTTGATCTTTTTTTTTTCTTCTTATATTATTACTATTGCGATATTACAGTCAGTGAAATGGAATATCGAATAAAAATTCGTTATAAAGGCAGCAAAAATTCGACTCCTCCCGAATATTTGTTAGACACACGTACAACGCTGTGGTACAATGATTTTCTTTTTTCGTTCAGCATTCAATCTGGTGACTTCTTTTGTATCTTCATTACCATAAACAAACGAAGCCATCCAACCATTTTAAAAGTAAAATATTTTTGTTCCTTCCAATGCAATAGCCATAACTACGTCTTCCTAATTTTTCAAATCTGGAGCTTTTCCGGTTCTGTTTCCTCATATGATACCTGTTACCTGTATTCTCTTTTCTCAAAAAATAGTTTGTTGTTTTTATTTTCCGGAATTGTTTTACAGAGGTGAATGGCAATTTCCGAGCAAAAACATAATTTTGATTCAGCAATGTTTCCTTCGTATGTTTCGAGATCATGTGAAATTAAATTTGAGCTACATAAGTAAAACACTTTTATTTCCATTTGATAGACTTTGCACGGCAAAGTTTTCATCTCTCGGAATATCATAGGTTCTTTTCAAGAACATATTTTGAAATAGACACACTTTATAAAGTTTGTCATTCGAGTTCTCCTCTATACTTAAAATGTGCGTATTGAATGAAACCTTGTTTAGTCATGTGCTCAATAAAGGTCGGTATTTTAGTAGCGCTATCCCAGTACATCGCTAATCGAGTAGATCTGATTGTTCGCATAATAATTTCTAAGCCCATTAATGTCAGAATTTCTTCTCTTAAAATATTAATTACTGTTCCGGTTTTTATCAGTGAGGCTCGATTTCTTGCCTGAACAATCGTGTCAATAAAATTGTATGGAAAATATTTTAAAAACTCCGAAACAGAAGTTTTTACGTCTAAGATAGCTTTCAGAAAAATCAGAGTCTGGAGAGCTCCACGCTCACACTTCCTATCAAAGTTGTAACTATAAGTGTTTAAACGTTAAACAGGCACTGAAAAGGGAATAATTGAAACGGTTTTAATTTTGTGTATATAGAAGTTTCATGGAGAAATAAAACCTGCCGAAAATTGTATCATAGAGATAAACTTAAACATATTCACACCATGTCAGTCTTTGCAAGTAAAGATTAGATATATTAATGATTTGAAACTTACATATACACGTCGAATACAAATTGAAGGAACTCGACGATATTGATGGTGCTGAATTTTTATAAAAACATAAAAAGTCAAGTCACCAGTTAAATATGATATTGTTTGTGACTTTTATGAAGACTTTTTTTTTAGGAAATTTCCGACAACATAGAAATTCTTATTATAATGACATTAAGTTTGCAATGATTTTTAAGAAGCAATGGCCGCTCACAAACGTATTTCCAGTTAAGGTGATTTCGAGCGAAAAAATTTATTATAAAGTTTCAGATTAATCATAAAATTTATTTTAATAAATTCACAATATATCAAATGCAATCCATGATATTGCAAACTATGCTAAGTTAACCATGAACTGTTTGAAAATATGTTTCTGGAACGCAAACGGTTTAAGCCAACATAAAGACGAACTTGATCATTTTCTTAGAGACAATCAAATTTATATTTTGCTTTTCTCTGAAACTCACTTGACTCCTATGAGTCTCTTTTCACTGCGCGGATACACTTTGTATGATACTAAGGATCCAAGAGGTAGAACATGTGGTGGCTCAGCTATCTTAATTAAATCCAGATTAAAACATTATTTAATGTGTGATTATTGTGAAAACTACCTTCAAGCTACTACTATTTGCTTTGAAGAACTTGGAAACAACCTAGTGATTTCATCAATATATTCTCCGGCAAGGTTTTCTATATCAGAAAATCAATATACAAGTTTTTTAAATCACTAGGCCCTCGTTTCATAGTTGCTGACGATTTTAATGCCAAGCATACATTCTGGGGGGTCACGGCTTACTGATGGGCACATAAATACCCGATTTGATCGATTTCGGATTAACGAAGAACATCGCAAAAGAACTTGTGCATGTAGAATATTCATTGGAATTCTCATCTGACCACACACCCGTTATTATTACTATTTCGAACCCCCAAAAAATTGTGTCTCCATCTGGTAATTTAACGCTTTCAAGCAATATTGATTGGCTCAAATACAAAAAGTTTCTTAGTACCCATTGCACAGAAATCTTTCCGCTAAGAACACCAGATGATATTGACCTCTCGATTATTAACTTCGAACAAAATCTCAAACTAGCTGCTTAACTTGCTACTAAACCTCCTCGTCACACCAGGCCATATAGAACTACTTCTGTAGATGTTGAAAGGCCATTAGATGAAAAAAGAAGAATTCGATAAGAGTGGCAACTGCAGATCTCCTCAACTTAAGAAACAATTGAAAGAATGTACCTAAAACCTACGGAAACTGCTTGAAACACAAATAAATGCTAATTTGAATAGTTATCTTGAAAAACTACAAAAAATTTTAAAAGACATGTTGTAAGTAAGCCTCCTCTAAGAAAGGAAATTGGAGGATGAGCTGGGAATTAAAAAGAGAAGGGAGATCTGTTTGTGGAACATCTAAAAAAAGTTTTTACTCCAAATATAACCTCTAGTTCTATTGACGACCTGCCACCTGTTACCTAACAGCAGTGTACCTCCGTTTTGAGATTCGAGAGGTCGAAAAGGCTATTGTTGATTAAAACCCCCAAAAAAGCATCAGGGATCGATGGAATCAGTAATAAAATGCTTTTTGAGTTACCCCGAATAGAATTAAGAATAATTCTGTTTATTTCTTAATATGACCAGGCAATTTTTTGAAGACTTTGGTTTTCAAAATACTTTTTACTTCATTTTTACACCTGACGTTTCATCGATTTGTTGTCGACATTTTCAAGGTAATCTTTTATTGAATATAAAATTTTACCATATTTTAATTTTAATTTTAATTTTGGCCAAACGAGAAAAAAAAACTTACATTTATGCAAAAATTGTATATTAACTAAAATATTAAAATTTTTTTATAAAACACACAAGAAACATATACTAGTTAAAATCTATATCACAGTTGTTTATAAAATCACAGAGTAGACTTATTTGTCTTTGTAATCTTTAATATTGATTGCCCTATTTCCTTTCTGTTGGATTCTCAAATTTTCCAGTGTCAGTCTTATGTTCCCCCTTCTCTCTTTATCCAATATTTTTGTATTTTCAAAATCTGGCTTATGCTGTTTGTCTATTATGTATTGAGCTAAAGCTGTAGTCTTTTTTCTCATTTTCATGCCAGTTATGTGTTCCTTAATTCCAGTCCCTAATGTTCTTTTTGTAGTACCTACATAACACAGACCACTTTCACATGTAATTTCGTAGACAACGTTGAAATTATCTTCTTTTTTGATTTTTTCTTTTGTGTTTGTGAAAATTTTGTTAAGAGTATTGTTTGCTCAGTAAGTAAAGATAATATTGTCTTTGTTTACAATTTCTCTCATTCTTTTTCCATCTGTGAGTCCAGATATGTATTGTATCTTAAAATATCGTTTAGGGTCGCCATTCGATTATTTTTAGGAAAATTATTGTTAGTTAAATTTTGTGTTAAATGTTTGACAATGTGTGTCGGGTAATTATTTTTATTAAGGAAGTCCTTAATAATTTTAATATTTTTTTATTTGAATTCATTGTCACTTATTTTCATTACTTTGTTAATTAGACTTCTGGCCGTATTAATTTTCTGGTTTTTAGGTTGAGTAGAGTGAAAATTTATTATTTTACCAGAAGAAATTTCTTTTTGATACCAATCAAATTTAAGTTCAGTATTTTTTTTGTGTATTTTTACGTCAAGAAAAGATATTTTTGATTCTTTTTCAATTTCACAAGTGAATTTTAATTTCTTATGATAATTGTTAAGAGTTTCAATGATTTTTTGGTTGTCTTCTGATTTAATGATTGTAAAAGTGTCGTCAACATATTTAAAAATTACTTTGAAATAGATGTTTTCTGATCTTAAGTTTTAATGGTTTCGTTAAGTAAATGGTCCATTACAATGTCTGCAATTGTTGGGGTAGGGGATCTACCATGGGCATATACAAAATTTGGTGGTAGAAAGTCCCATTTGACACAAAGTAATTGTTAGTTTTAAGACAAAAATTGAGAATTTCGAGAAATTGTGATTTTGGTATGTTTGTGTTATGTGAAATACTGTCCCATTTTTCTTAAATGATTTTAATTGCTATGTGAACTAAAATATTAGTAAAGAGTGACACAACATCGTAAGAAACTAATACATCACCTTCCTCAAGTGTGACATTTTTTAATTTGTTTTTAATTTCTAGAGAGTTTTTTAATGTTGTACTGACTCGATATTATGCATTTTAAGATTTTTCCAATGAATTTGGATAGCTCGTAATACGGTACATTAGTTAACGCTACAATCGGCCTTAGTGGTAAATTAGGTTTGTGAAGTTTGGGTAGGCCATACAGTCTGGGAGCCTGCGCGGGGGAACAATGTAGTTGAATTTTCTTTATCATATTGATATGCTGTGCTTTAGGTAATTTTAATACTAAATTATTGTTTTTTCTTATAAGTTTGTTTGTTGGGTCTTCTCTTATTGTTTTATATGTAGATTTGTCTTGAACTAGATCTTTCATCTTTTTAACATAGTCTCTTTTATAAATTTCTACGGTTTTATTTCCCTTATCCGATGTTGTAATAATTATGTCATTCTTATATTTTTAAAGAAATCTTTGTGTTGTGCTAAACATGCCTAAAATGAACTTGTCTTTTGGTATGTTTTTATGTCTGTTCTTAAACGTGGAAACTCTATTGCTAGTCTTAGCTCTTGCTGTGTCAGCTTCTCTCTCATTTTTTATTGTTTGTATGGCTTGTTCTATGTCTGCAGTTATGTGTACCTGTGAACAGTTATTTTTATTAATTGGTATATCGTATTTTTTGCCAAGAGATAGAAACCATCTGCATTCGTCTGGAAAATCGATATTTGTGGTGCTAACGAACTAATCTTCATTGAAAATAAGTCCATATTTTTCTAAATATTTTCTTTTTAGGTTATTTAGTTTTTTGTTATGTGTTTGGTTTATTTTTTGTGTTTTGTTTGAGAAGGCAGTCCTCTGACTGTGTATGAATTTGTTGTGCTCACTCTCATCAAGTACTTCTTTTATGACATTTTCACATTGTATTAATGTGTTGTTAGTTTGTTTTATTTGTAGTTTGGCACCTTTAATTTCTAATTTAATAAATCTGACTTTAAAATTGTATTCAATTTTCTCAGGTTCATTTCTTGTCATCATTGTATTAAAAAGAGTATTACTTTTACTGCAATTTTCGAAGTGTACTGATATTATGCCATATTCTTTACATGCTAGAAGAAATTTAAATCTCTCTGTGTGTCTTGCTAATTTGTTGTTATCGTTGCAATATTGCTTTAGTCGTAGGAATGCTTCTGTGTTGTACTTGTAATAAATTTGTTGAAAGAAGTTCCTCATAATGTATACTTTTTATTCGGGGGGCTCTCCGGCAGATACTAATTTATTTCTTATTATGACCAGGCAATTTTTTTGAAGACTTTGGTTTTTATTTATCGAGCTTACTGGTCGTTTTTCCAATGCAAATAAAATTTATTAGTATTATTATTAATGTTATAATACGCCTTGAACATTTTCCCCCAGAATGGAAAGTTTCACTCGTTACAATGATACCTACACCAGGTAAAGATCACACAAAGGTCGATTCGTATAGACTGTCCAGCTTGTCAAAATTATTCGAGAGAATTTAGGTAAGCAAACTTACAATATCCGTAGATCAAAATAATGTCATTCCAGCACATCAATTTGGTTTCAGACGAAAACACAGCACCACTGCTGGAAGATTCGCTAGATATGTGGAAGATTAAAGTAAATGAACAAAGGTGTATCAACTAACTTTTACCCTAAGAAGGCAGACTTGCCCTCAGATTCGAATTAGGAATCAGTCTATACCTCAACATTCCTCTGTTAATTATCTCGGACGCCATCTTGATGGCCGACTTACCTGGAAAAGTCATATAGACGCTAAACTGACACAAATAAAATTGAAATTAGTCCAATTCACATGGCTAATTGGTAGGAACTCGAAATGAAGTCCCGATTGTAAGCTCTTGATTTATAACTCGATTTTCAAACCCATTTGGTGCTATGGTGTACAGTTATGGGGAACAGCTTTAGCTTCAAACACAGAAAGAATTCAAAGATGCCAAAACAAGATTTTGGGAATGATTACAGGCGCACAATGGTACGTGAGAAACTCACATTTGCACAGAGTCTTTAATGTTTCTCTAGTAAAGTACGAAATCACTAGATGTAGTGCAAACTATTTGGAAAAGCTAGAGTCTCACCCAAATCCTCTAGCACGTAACTTAGTCAACATTCGTATCCACCAACGCTTAAGAAGAAGGGAGACAGCTGATCTCATTGGATGAAAAATGGATTGATACAATTATTTTTTTTTTATCATTAGATTACATGTGTATATAGACTAAATGAAATTTTGTCTGGCACTGGCTGGATTTAATATTTAAGTTTTAGTTTTAAGATTTGAATAACTTATTGTTAGTTCACAAACCTTCATGAAGATTCAATAAATAAAGATGAGTTACAAAAAAATAATAAAAATAAAAAATATGAAAACAATATATTCTCCCAGGCAATGCTTAATTTTAGAACTGCAAATAATTCAGAATACTGTTATCCATGTATTAGCTACTGGTAATTTCGAGTAAAAGAAATGTGCGGAAATCTTGAAATTTTACTAAAAATTAATGTAACAATTGTAGAAAATATATTTTTTTATGCTTTCAACAATAACATGTTTTAATTAATCTATAGGAAAAAAGTTCTTCATCAATTTAATGTAAAATTTCAAATTCAGTGAAACTACTTATATTTTGGATTCTCTCTAACAATCTTAAAAATAATTGCTCCTTCCAAGAATTTTTCATTAACGTTTTTTACAGAGTACTTGTTTTCATGTTTTATTGCTCTTCTTCAAATAAAATGCCAAGTCATAAATGAACGCCTTCATCTTTTGTGGGTTTTTGTATTATATGTATTTATGTGTTAAAATGTTCATTAAAATTTGCATAATAAAAAGTACTCTTTAAGACAGGACAGACAGAATTTGCACAACAAAGACCTTAGTTATCAGCCAAATAACACGAAGACAATGACAGTAAACAAGATGACTTTTTGTGTGTATCTCAAATACCAGACACCATAATATTGAAGCCATTATTAATATCTAGCTTGTAGTGTTAAATAAAAGCCAAACACAAAATGCCAAGTTATTTATTACACCAAACAACAGCGCTAAGCTTTAAAATTTGTAATATCCTTGGCAAACAACTAATGTGTTAGTGATGGTTTGTAAGTAGCGCAAAAATCAACTGTTTGATCAACGAACTTAGAATTTCAATTTAATTGCGAGGAATGTGACAGAAAAAATTACTTATTTTTTTGTTTTATAACAATGTAAGGTGCAATCATTATTATTTGCAATATAACAACAATTCCACATGTTATCAACTGATAACTAAATCCAGCTGGCAGGTGTGTTTTAGGTATCAAATATTGATCAGTCAACCCGTTTTCATACAGCTGACAATAGCTGACATTGAAAACGACAGTAAAAACCAGGCATAACATAAAATTATTATATCAATGTTACCATATTATATTATTAAATTTACTTCTGTATGAATTCTTTATTATAATCGTATTATAGAAATGACGATTGCCTTTTTAAATTTTCTGACATGCTAACCGCTTTATTCTTAGATGGACTGAAAAAAAAAATGCTTTGAATCTGTCTTATCTGACTATCACAGTAAAACTCATTATCGTTACTTTAAAATAAAGGTTCAAGCATAATCGAATCAAATAAAAATATGTACAAAACTGTAGATTATCGATAAAACACAAAATATTTTCATATTTCGAATGAAATTATATAATTTTATAAACGAAATATTGAAGGTTCACATAGGTGGCCAATCTGATTGAAATATCTTTTGGTTAATAAAATATTAAGCAACTGCACGATTTATAATATAATATGCAAGGCCGCACTCAAACATGTTTTTGTTGAATGAACTAAACAACAGTTTATGACCCAGTTTACAATTGTTATTACAATATTTTGTTCTCGACTTGCTTTAGCAATAATATTACTTTTATGCAAATTATAAATAGAAAAACCCAAAAGCTACAAAAAAAAAACGGTAATCTATAGAGTCATTTTGAAAACCAACTCTTACACCGTTGACCATACATAATGCATATTGCATACATAATATGTAAAACGGATGTAAAATAGTAAACGTGAAATCATTGTGTGCGATAATATGCCCTAGTGTAGAGACTGTGGGCAGGATGTGATTGCAAAAGTATCATCATTGAACTGAAAAGGTTAATGTGAATGTGTGTTTCTTTTTTGTTGTAATACTCAAAATGTTCTACTTTAACATGAACTTGGCTGGTCAACGCTTTACCGCCATATCTCAGTGTAATGCAGACATTGATTTGACAGTTCTTGTATGCATGATAAGCTCAAATATACAAAAAGTAAAAGATAAATTATCGACTCTGGTCGATTTTATGATACTCTAAATCATAGGTAGGTAGGAGCTTTTGTACCCTATACCGTTATGTGGTGAGATTATAATAAGTTTGTGCTGATTTTTGTAACTACAAAAATGATTTGATTTAGGCTATCAGTTATTATACCGATCGACTCAAAATCACTTTCTGGTAGATTCAGCGATATCCGTTCATTCGTCAGTCCATCTGTCTGTCCAACTATGCCCATAGAACTATAATAGAACTACAGATTGCAACAAATATATATTTAGATGAAATTTAGTATAATATGTATGCTTATGCTACCTATAATATTAATAGGCTAGGCGATTTCTGTTACCGATGTTTGTTGTACCGTTTTATCCCGATTTTGACCAAAGGTGTATCATTTAAAAGGTACTTCTTTTTAGCTAATCACCAGATTTACAGATCTTTAAATTTTTCGTTTGTTTTGAGTAAATTGCATTTAAAATTGCTACTAGCACATACATAAAATTATACATAAACTATGTGTGTGTTTATTAAATTTTTAATGTGTTTCTTAATGAGTTTTTCATTCACAATAATAATAAACCAAAAAAGTGTTGGTTTGTGAATTTTCTAAGTTGAGAAATAAATTCGCCTGGAAATTGCACTCGAATTTCGAGCGCTGGAATCTGCTAGTATATAATTAATATAACTAGCATAGCCCAGCACTCGAAATTCGAGTGCAAATTCTAGCAAATATTATTTTTTCACTCATTTTTGTCCTCAAATATTTTTTTAATCTATATAAAAAATTTATAAATGTCTAAATGAGCTTAAAAGTATGTTTATCAATTTTAGCAATTCAGAATTCAACACAGAACGTCAGATATATAATTTAAATCATTCGCATTATAGGGTGTAATGAATTACACAGTCCAACACATAAATTGGTACCACCTTCCTACCCAGCTATTTTTGAAGTATATACCGAAACTAAAAAAATCCCCAAAGACTTGTCCCCATCACATCGAAACATTTTTTTATGGATACCCCAATATTTTCACCCCAACAGGATTTTTGGAAAAAAAGACCATTCGGAATTTTGTTTTTTTGTCTTCAGCAAAGCTGTAGATATAAACCAGGGCAAAAAAAAATCTCAAATGGACCGACCCAAAAAAATTGCATCCAGTGCATGAAAATTGCAAAAATATTGGGAAAAACTCAATTTTTTCATGATTTTCGCCAGAATCGGCTAAACTACTAGGAATTTAAGAAACCTTTCTTCACCAGAATTATTTCTAGTAACAATATTAACAAATCTCTGGTACACGCCATCTTCATACGAACATTCCTTAATGCCGTTTTTGTACTAGTGAGTGATATTTTATACGTAACACTATGTTTTCACCATAAAATTTATTTTTTGGTGGTGGTTCAAGGTCATGGTCTAAGTCTGCACTGCTAGAACAAGAAAGAGGATCCAAAGGTACATCTCTAAATCCAGTGTCTCCTGGGTCTTCCACGTCATCATCCTCATACAAGCATACGTTGTGGCTCCACCAACAAATCTCAGAGAGCATTGCGTCCAGTTTCTTGCCTTTGAACCTTTTTTCCATTGGCATTGTGACCTGGTGGAATCGCTCCCGTTGTTCATCTGATTCGGCGGGCAATTGTTTCAAGAAAACATCAAGATGTTGATGCAAATAATGCAATTTTAACGTCATGGATACTTCTATATTTTCAAAATATTCCAGCATTTTTGCCACTAATTTTTTAACTTCATCTGGATCTGCTCGATGCTTTCCTAAAACGTTCTGAATCACAGCTTTAAGAGCATCCCATGCATTTCGGTGATTATTTGTAAGCACAGTTGTAAATTCATCGTTTTTCATTAACTTCCTGATATCTGGCCCAGTCAGGACACTTTTTGAATGTAAAAAAATTTATTACAAAAAATTAATATCGATATAGATAAAGTGGGATCAGCCAAATCAGATATAAAAATAATTAAAATAAAATGATTACCAGCTTTAATTTTTACATCGCTGAGTTTCTGAAATATGGTTTTCAGGCAATCAAAAACTTCAGCACTACTTTGAACAGCAGTTTTGATGATCTTTGAAGCGATTCCCAATTTTATGTGGAGTGGCGGCAGTAATATATCACTAGTCTCCTTTATCAATGGTTCATTTTTCAGTTTAAGATTTTTTTCGTTCTCGGCATCTCTTGCTCTCCAGTTTGTGCATTTATACTGATTGCCCTTGTATCATGAATCCCAATTGCAAATAAAGCAAAAGTAGTTAGGGAAACCACCCCTTGAAATTATTCCTGAAAGAGTAGCATTTGAGAAAGGATACTACTAAACACAAATACAAAATAGTATTATGTTGACGACTTTTAGATCGCAACAAATTTTCCATTTGTTCTCCTCATATTTGATTTTCATCAATATATTACCCAAAGTCTCGTAGGTTTCCTTCATATTAGTGTCATATGCTAATGGAATTGAAGGCTTGTTATTTGTTTTAAACCAAGGTTCAGAAAATACACACATGAAACACACAATGTTCTGTTCAAAAGCAGCCAACACATATCTTTATTTTCATATCAATTATGTGCGTTTCTAAATTTTCTACGGTGCTTAACACAGCCATGACTTTGTTCGTTTTAATATTTCGTTATTTACACGAACATTTTTGTATCACATGTTCTGTGTTTTTTTTCAGTACACGTACCAGAACATGAACTTCAAATAAAGCAACACTCAAAAATGTGTGCTTTATGTGTGATTGAAACAAAAAGTATGTGATACAAAAATGTTCGTGTAAATAACGAAATATTAAAACGAACACAGTCATGGTTGTGTTGGGCACCGAAGAAAATTTAAAAACAAACATAATTGGTATGAAAATAAAAATATGTGTGTGTTGGTCTAAGTTATGTTTGTTTACATATATGTACGAGTTTTTTATTCAGTGTGTGTTTTTTTTCTAAACTCTGTTTTAAACAGCAACACAGCTTCTAAACTTGTAACTGAACCGTCAACAAACAATCGCCAGTGATCAGAAGCATACGCCATTCCCAACTGATTTACTAAACCTTCGATGTCAGTGCAGTAGGTAAACGTGTTCGTTGCGTCGACGGTGTAATATTTCTGGAATTCGGTTTGACGGCTCCGGTATGATGGGATACTAACGGTACGCTCTGTAAGCCTTCTGCGCTTCAAAAATGAGGTTAGAAATTCTGAATTCCGCTGCGATAAGCCCATCTTAGCCACAACATAGTCCATTTCATTTTGTGTGAGCGGTTTTCGTTTATCGTCTGCAATAGCAGGCTCATAATCGGCATCTTGGAAATCGGTTGCATTGGTGAAAGCCGTATTGGCTGTCCATGTGGACATAGCATCCGGACTCGGAGGCTTGGGTTGTTCATCACAATCATGCATTGGCATCGGAAGTATGCCAGTATAAGCGGCCACATATTTCTTGCATTTCAACGTTTGTTTATTTAACCTAGGGGAGTAATTGATGCATGCGTTACACCTGGATTCAACGTGTCCATTTGGGTCTTTTATCCACACCATCGGCTTCATGAAACTCAAATTTCTATCTCGTCGATTTTACCAATCCAAAAGGCGGGAGTAACAAGTGCCACACACTGTATTTGGCGTGTAGTATTCACCGCTTGGATCAACCTCATCGATATAACCTGTATAAGCTAGCTTGAATTCCGGAGTAGACTTTTTCTTTCGTACACTTGTAGGCACCATATGGCCACAAACTAAACAAAAATTATCAATGTTTGGACACCGGCTATTTTCCATGTTACGTCCACTCTTTTATATTTTGATTGAAAAATCTTAACACCAACACCAGCCGTTTTTTTAATTTTTACCCATGGACCTATGGTACCGTCTAGATCCGGGGGTAGTACGAAATCGGGAATGGCAAAATTAATACCATCGGTGCCGGAAACTATAAAATCTAGATAAAATTTTGTACTTTTAAAGTAATTTAAGTATATATTGTTTAAATGCTTAAATAAATTTTTTCAAAAAATCGTGCTTGTATATTTAGTTTAATATATTTTTAAGACAGGTTAAACATAAATTTTATCAATCTCAGCTTCTCCGCCATATGAGTTATGCAAATAGTTATGCAAATTTTCACACTCCTCGGTGCCCACACATTGGTTTAAAAGGGAAGAAAAAATTAACTTTCATGTATTAATCTATAGATAAAGAGGTAATGTGTGTTTGTTTGTAGGAGGTAATCTCCGTAACTACTCATCTGATTCTGGAAATGTTGATTCCAGTATTTAGAAAGGTCCTTAGAGATAGACATAGGCTATGCAAAAAAATACCAAGTACTCTGAAAGTGGCAGTCTTGAAATGAATAACATGCAAAATATTGTCGGAATCGGAATCTTGACAAAGAACCTGAACAATTTTTCATGTTTTTAATTTGAATTCGAGATATGTTGAAAATGATAAATTATAATTAAGATCAATTCCTAGATATTTATATATGTTGACAATTACAATATCATTATGGCCAAAGATCCATTTCAGTTTCTTAGATATTCGAGCACCATTACGAATAATTTATATTTTTGATTTGGCAAGGTTAACTTTTAAAGACCATGTCTTACAGTACATGTAAAGCGAATCGGTCATATTTTGCAATACACTTGGAGAATCGACGAAAATGGCAATACCATATAAAAGAATTTTAACTGATATATTCGTAACAATAACGCCACTTGGTAGTAGAAAATTCGCTAAGTCATTGAGATATAGAGCAAACAAAATTCGACTAAGTGTGCACCCTTCTTTTACACCAAGGTCAACAGGGAACTCTTCAGAAAAGTTGTTTCCCTGAGGTATTACACTGGATGTATTTTCATACTAAAGCTGTAAGATTCGAATTATTTGTTTAAATAAGTACAATTGTTATCACTTTTTGGGTATTCAAAAGGCGCTGCACAGTGCTTCGTTTCCATATAACGAATAGACAAAAATAGAAGGAGTTTTCGTTGATTAATAAAATTTGGTACACTATTGTAATTAGCACAAATTAGAACAAATACGAAATTTCAAAATAATCGATCCAAGGACTCTCATATATTCCATATATCCTGAACATTAAAAATGTAATTATAGCGTTCCAAATGGTTGGAATAATACGATTATTGGTTTTCGTAATAGCAGCGCATATATACCTCTCATACATCCTGGAATTAAAAATCATAGAGCTACAAAAATAGTAAAAAATATCATAAACATAAAAAAATTACTGATTAGTATACCTGTCATATGTCCTTTATCGTAAAAACGCTATATATCCTTCAAAAACTATCCAATTTTCATAAAGTAATGTAAATGTGTTGAAAGACATATAGTCAAAGCCATTAGAATACCCGTTTTCATACTTTTTTAATTTTTTTATAATATTGCTTTTAAGAAGCATTAAAAGCTATCTTATATTTTGACAAAATTTACTTCAAACAAGTTAGTAAAAAAAATTTAAAAGAAACTAGTGGGAAAAACTCTTGGTGTTTGAAAGTCATTTAAATTATAAATTATATTTAACAATCTAACACACAAAAACAAAGTTTTTATTAAAACTCTTTCTTTCCTTATGCATATGAATTTTGAATCTCGCCGTGACTGTGCAGGAAGTTGCGTGATTATTTTAAAATTAATCTTTGGTCACAACAAGTCTATCGACAAAGTTTCAGATCGATCGGATGAGGGAAAGTGAGGTTTTAATCTTTCCGTGACTGTGCGTGACTATGCGTGACTGTGCTATGACTATGTCGACCGTTTCAGATTGATTTAATGAGCGGAAATCCGTTTTAAATCTCTCCTTGACTGTGCGTAACCATGCGTGACTGTGCGTGACAAAGTCAGAATGAATATTTTTTTTCACAGCTAGTGTATGGACCAATTTTCAGATCGATCGGATGAGGGGAAATGACATTTAGAGCACTCGGTGACTGTGCGTGACTATGCGTGACTGTGCGTGACTAAATCGGAGGTAGTCTTTCTTTACGGCAAGTATATCGACCAAGTTTCAGATTGATTGGATGAAGCAAAATCCTTTTTAAATCTATCCGTGATTGCGCACGGCCATGCGTCACTATGCTTGACTTAGTCAAAGTTAATCTTTTTTTCACAGCAAATGTTTGGATCAAGTTTCATCTGATCGATGAGATGAGAGAAATGACATTTAGAACACTCCGTGACTGTGCGTGACTAGTGATTAACCCAAAATTAATCTATAGTCACAACAAGACCATGGAAAAGTTTCAGATCAATTGCATAAGGGAAATGGGTTTGACCCACGGCAGACAGACATGCAGAGAGTATGAGTTAAAAGAAAGTGTTGAAAAAGGAAAATATTATTATTTAAATCAGATTTTTTTTTCAAAGCAATTATAAATAGATATTTTTGGAAGTTCAAGGTAGCATAAAACAAATAAATGAAAAGGATTCCGATTCTTCCCAATTTTCGTTCAACGAACAATTAATCTCATTTTCTTCTATTATCTCGTCTCAACATCAACATTTCCTTTCTGCATGTATGTCCCAATTTCTGTAGCGACCAATTTTTTAACAATCATACCTGATTTTTAAACAAGTGTGTCTCTTTAGCGCGACATCCGATGGTAACAAAATAGATCGCTGTATATAGCGTATATAGTCCTATTTCAAACGGTTCATTAATTTAATTTATGTATAGTGAAGAGTTAGTTTTAATAATTTTTAACTTCATGTGAAAGTTAAACGCTTTTAAATGCATGAAATTTTAGTAAAACTCACGAATTTAGTAATTTTTTGAAATAGTTTTTATACCCTCCACTCCAGTGTGCAGAGGGTATATATAAGTTTGTCATTCCGTTTGTAATAATTAGAAAAAAAAATTTGGACCCCATAAAATATATATATTTGTGATCCTTATAACAACCGGAGTTGATATAGCGATGTCCGTCTGTCCGTCTGTCCGTCTGTCCGTCTGTCCGTCTGTCCGTCTGTCCGTCTGTGGAAATCACGATGACGGCATCAATCGGGCAGCTAGGGTGGTCGTTGGCATAAAAAATGATTCATTAACATCCTGAAAAGTTTGCTATTTAAAATCGTCCAAATCGGTCAATTAGGGCCCGAGATTTGAATGAAGAACTAAAAAAAGTCTTAAAAAAATATAATTTTCTATGTTGTTCTTGTCACGATCACGCCCTCAATAGGATAGCTAGGGTGATAATTTTTAGTGAGAATGATTCACCAAATTCATGGGAAGATTTCTACTTCAAAAATCATTAAAATCGGTGGAACAGGTCCAGGTAAATCTATGAAAAATTAAAAAAAAAATGAAAAACATGATGTTTCCATATTGTTCCTGTTGTTATTCTAAATGTTGCATTATTGTCATAGCTGGACTTGTTGTTTTTGTGGTCGTTGTGGTAATAATATAATAAAAACAAACCCTTTGTACATTTTTTTGTGAACTCTGGTAGAAAATTTTAAAAGTTTCCATTGTTTTGGCATCACTAAAAAAATTTGTTAGATCATTTCTGTCATTGCCACGAGCCTGCATGCAAAATTTCAGATCGATTGGCTGACGGGAAAGGGGCTAAAAATCGATCCAAAATTTTGTCGACAAGCAGACACTACCAGTTAATATAAAGGCAGTAAGTAAAGGGAGTAAAAGTTCACCAATAATTTAAAAAACAAATTTTTATGTATTAATTTATTTAAAGAAAAAAATAATTAAATGAAATAGTAATAATAATAAAAAAAAATAATATACAATACAAAAAAAAAAGAATATATAAATAAAATAAAATAAAGATAAATGCATTCATAGCATTATAATACATATAAAAGGTCAATGTTTTCTAACCGCAACCGTAACGAGTCAGTTGTTTTTTTTTTACATGAAAATCATTTAAAACAGTTACCGAACGTAACCAGAACGTCCCAATACTTTTCATGTGAAAAAAAGGCTGACACGTTACGTAACAGTTACATGTCGCTAACTTGTTCTTTACACAGGCTACTGCTTTTGCAGCCAACTTCAAGTCTATTTATATAGTTTCGTAAGCAGAACTGATAAAATTGTTTCTATTATTTTTTGCTGTAAGTAATAAATTATAAATATACTGAATTTGCAAACTAAAATGGATACATATATTGGAGGTGCTTTAATACAAAAGAGTTAACGAAACAAAATAAAAAAAAAAAAAACTCTACAACATCAACAATGGCAGTCATATGTTCTTCAAATATAAAAAAAAACTGCAAGTGTGTTTTGTTGGCTACAAAACAAAAATAGTGTTGACAATATAACAAAATATGTAAAAGAAATTAGTGCTATGAAATATTTTATTTTGTTAAAAAAAAAAATCGCAAAATGAAAGGCTATAATTCCATTAATAATCAAAAGGCGTTAAACTAATTTATTTATTTTTACGTTGTACTAATGCATTTTAAATAAGTAAAAGTAATTGTATATTTAAATAAAAATGCATTTGTATTATATGTTGCTGTCGTATTGAGAAAAATCAAGTAGCTGACTATACGACTACAAATGCTGCTGCCAGCAGTCGTCTATGTGTTTCATTCATGATGTTGCATTTTTTTGCGAGCAATACTTACATATATTCTAAATAAAGAAATAATAGTTCTTTTCATACTGCGAAATCTATACAAATATATGTACAAATACTATATGTCAAATTTCAAATTTGCAATAATTGATACATTTTTGAAAGAAAATTGTATAATATGAAATGTCTTTAATTTATTTCATAGAAAACAATTTTTTGAGGTGCGTGGATTTTCCATATTTACTGTTTTACTATTTTCGTAATGAGGTTAAATGAGTTAAAAAGAATTTAATATATTTGAAAATATTAGGTGAGGATCCTCAAGATGTAATATACGATCGGTCTAAAACTTTTCACTTAGAGCCACAGTTAAATTCGAAACAACAAAAACCCATATATTTTGTGCATAAAGTTTAATATTAAATGTGCTTTTCTGAAATGCCTATATATTTTTTCTCATTCATTTCTGACCATCTTCAATGTAAATTTACCAAAGTTTTTTTTATTGCAATATGTATATAAAACTTAAAAATTTAATATTTTTTATTGTGTATTAACTTATTATTCTGCGATTTTCATTACATCACAAAATATTACAAATTGGCACTACTGTTTCAAAAACAGAAAACTTCTAAATCAGTTGAAAACAGTTGATCTGTAAAACTGTGTGTGAAATTGTGTCAAATAAAATTACAAATATTAATAAATATAATAATACATATATATATATATTATTAATTTTGTTAAGAATTAGCACAAAATTGATTTTCCATTTTGCATTTCATTTATAAAGAATTCTGCCATATTTTGTTAAAGGGAAAATCCATTTTTGTTATATTAAAAAAAACAGACTTGCATTTAATTTTTCCGTGACTGCCTCAATAATTGCGTAGATGCCACCACAATATTTTTTCTAATTAAATATTAACTAATATCTAACTAGAATTATGATTTATTCTGACTAAAAAGTTCCAATTAAAAGTTATTCATCCCAATTATGAATATTCTCAAGGAATTTCTTTCTCACGGAAAATACATTTCTCGAGAAAAAAATTCCTCCAATTATAAATTCCGCGTGAACAAAAAATGATTAACTGGCATCATCGAATTTCGAAGCCACTTGCTTTGCTTATTGACAATTTATTTTCTATTTTTTGTGTGTGTGCAAACGACCCTACAATAAATGTCCCACTAAACATTTTTGTTTGCTATCAAGTTGAGGTGCATTTGAGATCAAATACATTTTTCAAATCTCCAACGTTAATTCTCAAATGCCCTCAATAGTTCGAATATAGTCTTCTCAACTTAAAAGGCACATTTTTTATATGTCGATTTTCATAGTTATCAAATTGAGAAATTTGTGATTCTCAACTTGATAGCAAAGAAATATTTCCAATCGGTATCAAATGGAAGGTACGGAATTGCCATATTAAAAAATATTATACTAATTTTAGAAATGAAAACAATTACTTTTTTTAATGTTTCAATTTTCAATTTAATTTCATTATATATTTAACATTACTATGTACATATTTAACATTAAATGTACATATTATGTACATTTTTTAAAATCTAGAATTAAAAATAAATGAATTAATTAGTTGTACATTTTTTGAAAAATTTGACAAAAAGCAGAAATAATTAAAAATATATCAATGATTTATTTGTACTTTTTTGGCATTTTTTTATTTAATTTATTATTTATGACATATTTAAATAATATCTCAGACTTAACACAAATCGTATTCAAGTTGAAAAAATGTTTGGTCTCAAGTGGAGAAAAGTGTTGGATATCCAATTGAGAGTAAAAATGTTTCCCAAAGATTGGAAAAAATGTTAAGTCTCAACTTGATGTCAAGTTGAAAGCAAACAAGGAGAAAAATTGTTCAACCCAAGTTGAGAATTACATTTCACATCAATTTAAGAACTTAACTTTTCTCCAACATTGGCGAAATAATATTTCAATGCATACTGGGGAATGACCGAAACTAACACATAAACAGTTTTTTCCTATTTGAAAAACATATGACTCATTGTTGCTGTTGTAGAGTTGTTATACCCTCCACTCCAGTGTGCAGAGGGTATATATAAGTTTGTCATTCCGTTTGTAATAATTAGAAAAAAAATTTTGGACCCCATAAAATTTATATATTTGTGATCCTTATAACAACCGGAGTTGATATAGCGATGTCCGTCTGTCCGTCTGTGGAAATCACGATGACGGCATCAATCCGGCAGCTAGGGTACTCGTTGACATAAAAATGATTCACTAACATCCTGAGAAATTTGATATTTAAAATCGTCCAAATCGGTCGATTAGGGCCCGAGATTTGAATGAAGAACTAAAAAAGTCTTGAAAAAAAAATAATTTTCTATGTTGTTCTTGTCACGATCACGCCCTCAATAGTGCAGCTACAGTGATCATTTTTAGTGAGAATGATTCACCAAATTCATGGAAAGATTTCTACTTCAAAAATCATTAAAATCGGTGGAACAGGTCCAGGGAAATCTCTGAAAAAGTAAAAAAAAATAAAAAAAAACATGATATTTCTATATTGTTCTTGTTGTTATTCTAAATGTTGCATTGTTTTCATAGCTGGACTTGTTGTTTTTGTGGTCGTTATGGTAATAATATAACAAAAACAAACCCTTTGTACATTTTTTTATCAACTCTGGTAGAAAAATTTAAAAGTTTCCATTGTTTTGGCATCACTAAAAAAATATGTTAGATCATTTCTGTCATTGCCACAAGCCTGCCTGCAAAATTTCAGATCGATTGGGTCACGGGAAAGTGGTTAAAATCGATCCAAAATTTTTTCGACAAGCAGACACTACGAGTTAATATAAAGGGAGTAAAAATTCACCAACATCTAAAGCAAATAATGCTAAAATACCTAGTTGTTAATAAAAAAAACAATTGGGCAGTTCACAATGGGTAATGTATCGTTGTATCTCTTGTATCGTGTATCACTTTACAATAGTGTAAAATTGTTGTTGGTAATTTTCACTGAAAAATCTGATACACGATCCAACTTCATTTGCTATGTTTAGTAAATGTTGTATATTGTATCATAACATATCAGTTCCAAGTGAATGCCAGTTTTTATGAAAAAGAAAAAACAAATACATACAATATTATCAGCATAAATAATTATAAAATAAAATATGGCAAATAACGCAAATACATCGATAAGTTTATTTATATAAAAATTTATGTTTATATTTTTAGTATGGATTTTCTCTTTCAGTACCAACCAAAACATTTAACATTTTTTTTTCATTATAAATTAAAATGCAAGAGGTACGTAACTAAAACTCCAGGGTACATCTCACGACCAAAAAGCAAACACTGACAAGTGTTTTCTCTTATACAAAATAGCAGAAGCGACGAAGCGATCTTTCCTCGTTGGATCGAAAATTACTAAAGAAAGCGTTTTACAATATGAAAATACAACTGAGTGTTCACAACAAATGATTGTATTGTGTATTTCAATACAACATACAATATACAACACCTGTTGTGAATTGCCCAAATGTAAATTTAGCAAAAAAATTTATGTATTAATTTATTTAAAGAGAAAAACACAAAAATAACGTTTGATGTTGTATTTTTTGTGTGTAATATTTAAATATACATACATACACATATTATATAATACAAATAATGTACATATATTATATATATGTATGTATGTATATTCATAGTAACTGCATGTTAGAAATAAATCGGTTATTTTATTTACATAAAATTCTGCAGTATTTTGTTGTGGGGAAAATACATTTCTTTTGTATAACAGAGTGTCACTTCATTTTGCTCAGCGTGACTATGCCACAGTAGATGCCGCCATAATTTTTGTTTGTTCTAATTAGCTTTGCAATAGTTATTTCTATTTTAACATGAATGTTAATATTTTCAACCAGATATCATACAGAACAATGTTAAGAGTATACACGGGTTGGTCTTTTATTTCATACGTTTTTTCATTATTCTTTTACAAATATGAACATAAGTTTGGCATATTACCCACCAATCTCACATCACACTGCAAGTTCGAAAAACTCAATACACTCACATTTTTTTTACTAATACACACACATTTTCCGCAGTGGTCACACTAATGGCACCAAATTTTTCGTGCGAATAGTGGCAGACACTAACGATGATTAATGTTACCCTGTTATAAATTTAATGCAAATTTACTGGATTCTGTAAAATTGTAATTAAAGTTTTAACTTGTTAAATCTATTATAATGATTTATTTTTTGAAATGCGCATACAAAAACGCAAGTTTGTTAATTATAGAGCATAAATATTATTAACTATTATTAAAATAATACTAATAATAATAAATGTAAACATTTTCCCTCAAACATGTGCCTGTATAATAAACTTGGTAACTCTACTTAAAATAAAATAAGAGAGAGAAGTATACAAATGTTTTCAAGTTTACGCTTCGACAACATTTTAAAAATGAGATTGCAGTCAGATGTTTGAGCATAAAATTTAATGGCGATGGATTCGACTAATTCGAACAATTTTTCGTTGATAATACGTACACAACGATTTTACAATTTCAGTGTGATGTGAGATTGGGGGGTTAACTTTTTGTTGTCTTTACAAAATAGAGTTACCGAGTTCGTCAATGAGTTTTTTGCTTACAAAACAGTTCTACATAGTTATATAGAATTATTATTCTGCTTTACCTATAAAATATCTGATTGCGATTACATCTAATTTTTAAAAATTGTTTATAATTAATAAAGCATTATTATTCACATAAATACAAAATTTCACTTTTTAAATTTTCCATTCAAATTTAAGAAAATATCAATTATAATAAAAACTGAAAATAAAATTTCCAATTATAAATTAGAAAATATTAATTGAGTTTCAGAAAATCATATCAAAACGTCGGAAATAATAATTTTAAATTTAGAAATATCTTTACATTTAAAAATGTTTACATTTAAAAAAAATATTGCCATTCAGGAGATATTAATAACTTTTCAGTACCGCGATTCAGTAACTTCTTTTAACGATAGTCGAATTGTAAAAAAAAAGAAAATTGAAAAATTATCAGTAAAATTTTGAAACGATATTCGCTATTGTTAAAGTCAGCTGTTGTTGTTATCTAAACGACAACCATTTTTGTGTTGTTTATCCAATCGATAAAAACTTAAATTTTTAGGTTGAAATGTCGTCATACATAAATAAAAATCATGATATAGTGAAAATATTTTGCTTTAATTAAAAAACTTTTTTATATAAATAAAAAAATTAAATATAACCAAAATGCATGCCGATCAGCAACCACGATGACCAAAAAGCAAACACCGAAATAAATCCGAAATAATAGAAAAGAAGAAAACCAACCCAAAGAATTTGCTGAAATAATTTGGTATTAAGTTTAACAAATTGTTTACTTTTTCATTTACATTTATTATCAAGACTCAAACCGAGGTGGAGGGTATCAAAGATTCGGCACAGCCGAATTTAACACTCTTACTTGTTTTTTTTAAAGTCTTATAGATAACAGTATGTGCTTACCAAACCTAGAATGATTTTATTGAAAACATATATTAAAATCTATATTTTTATTTATTCGAATGTACTTAAAATAACTCTCCAAACTATTTATTACATAAGCAAATTTTTGATAATTATTTTCGTGCAACAATTAAAAACCATTATTGGTTCATTATTTTTTTTGCTTAAATTTCCCTGAGTTTGGTGCCCTCTTGTGACGTAAAACATAATCAAACCAAAACTATTTTATATTCATATGATATACTTTACTGTATATCAAATAATATATGTTTTATCATAATCTGAGACAATTTTTTTATTTTTGTCCATGGGATAAAGCACTCTGCGCTGAGTCTAGCGCCAAAAGCGCTAAGTTGGCATCAGTGATTTAATCGAATGTGAATATTATATATGAACTGAGTCGAAATTTTCTTATTTCAACTGGTTTTGAACTTGGTCCTTTGTCTAATAGAAACTTATATGCCAAATTTCTTTCAATCGACTAGTAGTCCTTGGAACTAATAATATCTTTTTTTAAGTGTTAACCCAAATAAAAAAAAAAAAAATTATAAACACTCAATATGCTAAAAGGTATTTATATGTTAATGCTGATAATTGTTAAGACCCTTCGCTACACCCTCCCCCACGAATCGTAATGAAAGGTTTCACGCAAAGTCCCAAGACTCTCACTTTGCCAGTAATTCAGATATATCACATTTAATATTAAGTTTATATGGGGGTGCCACGCGCATTTGTCCAATCCCGCCCATTTTTTTGTCTAACTACTCACGTTAATAGAAGATGACCTGAGAGAAATTTGCAACGTTCTTCTACTGAATATATATGATATTAAAAACTTACTTTGTATGGGAGGCGTCACGCTCACTACAAATATTACAAAAAAAGATGTACAGCATGTACACTTCCCATATCTGCAGTAAGACGCTGTGAAAATTTCAGGAAGATCAGATGTGTAGTTACGGAGATTACCTCCTACAAACAAACACACATTACCTCTTTATTATGCTGGTATAGATTATTAGTATAGATTTTTTATTTCGGTACTTGCTGATATACAATGTTTTTTGGTTTTTCATTCGGTACAACAATTATCAGATTTTTCGGCGTTCCTACCCTGGAGGTGCATGTAGCTGCCCATGAGAACAACATGAATTTTCCAAATTAGATCTGGCATCACTTAACTATTGGCCTTGAACTTAAAATATCATTTGGCAATTTTTAGCGATTTTGATTTTGCCGACTTTTGAATTTGAAGATTTTTTTTTTTGGGCGACTTTTATTTTTGTGATTTTTGGGTTTGGCGATTTTTGATTTTGGCGATATATTTTCCACGACAAATCACATTGAAAACTAATGTACTTGTCAAAATACTGTCGCTTTCGTAGTACTTCATATTTTTTATATAGGAGGTGCCACGCCCTCTAATCCCATCCCGCCCAATTTTTATTGAACTACTCACATTAATATCTGATGGACTCGTGCAAAATGTCGAGCCTTTCCCTTTTATATTACACCATTTATTTGATATTAGATATCTACTTTGCATGGGCGGTGCTACGCCCACTACTTAATCACGCCCAATTTTTTGTACGATTAATCATACAAAGAACCTATGGGCTCACGCAAAGCCACGAAGCTCTCTCTTTTACAGTACTGCTGATATATGACATTAAATAGTTACTTTGCGTGGGGAGTGCCACGCCGATTGGTGTGAACCCGCTTCCCTTTTTTAATACACCAGTTATATGATATCATATATTTACGGTCGGTGACAAGCCCACTGCTCCGATCACGCCCATTATTTGTCGAACTAATCACATGAATAACTTATGGTCTCATGCAAAGTCCCAAGACTCTCACTATTACAATAATCCAGATATATGGCATTTTATATTTAATATGTATTTAAGACGCCTATTGGTCTTATACTGCCCATTTTTTGTCCGACTACTCACATTAATTATAGGTGACATCAGATAAATTTTAAAAGCACTCTCTATCTCGGTACTCGAGATATATAATATTGAATTATTATATGTATGGAAGGTACCACGCCCAACTATCCGATCCCGCCCATTTCCGGCGTAGCAACAAATATTGACAATATATGACCTGAGTCAAATTTTCAAAGCTCTCTCTATCATAGTACCCAATATATATAATATTAAAAATTTACTTTGTGTGGGAGGTGCCACGCCCACTAAAAATATTTAAAAAATTATAGCCTGTAGCACTTCACATATCTGCAGTAAGAATCTATGTAAATTTCAGGAAGACGAGATGAGTAGTTACGGAGATTACCTTCTACAAACAAACAAAGAAACAAACAAGTAAGAAAATTATAGTCGGTCTAGCCCGACTATACGATACCCTATACCACGGTTTAGAGACCCTATCTCTTCGGTCCAACTAATTGGATATAGAAAATGAGCATAAACCGAATTTGAGTGGCATTTTTATAAATTTTTTTGGCTGCAGATATGAAAAAGTTCATATCGGATGATACGTCTATATGGGACCTAGGTCCAAAAAAGGAGAAAAATCTGTGCAATATTTTTGTTTTTTGACAGATTTAAGTGAAGATCGGGAAGCAGCTCTATATGGGGCCTATGACTAAGAATTTCCTATATGTATAATTTTTGGACTACTCATTAATGTATGTAATAAACACATACAAACCCAATTTGAATGAGATATATATGATAATTTGGAACTTAAGGCAATTTATGTCGATTTCATAGGGGTCACTTGTATGGGGACTAGGTCTGAACATGGACCGATTGTCACCAATTTCAATAGCGTTCATCCCATGGCCGATGAAAGCTTATATACCAAATTTCATCAAAATATATTCATATTTGCGACAGTTTGATTACAAGCTTTACATGGACACACAGACGGACGGACGGACGGACGGACGGATGGACGGACGGACGGACATCGTTAAATCGAATCAGATTGTGATTCTGATTCGATCGGTATAATTAAAGATGGGTGTAGGTCAAATATTTTCGGTTGTTACAAACAGCAGCACAAAGTCATTATAAACAAACCACATAGTGGTATAGGGTATAACAAACAAACACACATTACCTCTTTATAATATTAGCATAGATTATAAGCACTGGCCATTCTTTGAAATGTTAATTATAAAGAAGAAAGTGATCCTGCCAGTAGATAGATAACATTTTCGTACCTCCTTTTAGTAAGAAATTGTCAGTTTTATGAGTCCATTTTTTAAATTTAATTATCAATTAAATTTTTACCCACCGACAAAACTAACTCTTAAATAACCGAAGATTAACTTCGATTAATCATACAAAAGATTCATATAGAAATTGCATGCACAAGTTTCGTACATTGGTTTTTATATTCCTTTATATGTTTTATCAAAATATATTACTAACAATGTATTATCTTTAACTTATATATGAAAGAAAAATGAAAAATATGCAAAAAAAAGGGAGATCAGTTCACTTTCAAACATTTAATACGTTCTAAATATACAAAACAGGATAAAATGTTATGAAACATTAACATTTAAATTGATGATTGTCCGAATTACATTTTATTTCACCTATCACTGTAACATATTTGTGGGCTACATAACACTGATAACGATTTCTTTCGTTACCAGGGTTATAATACATTTCGAAAAAAAAAGAAAAACTAAATAATAAAAAAAGAAAAAGAAAAAAAAAATGTTGCAAGCACATCAAAACTATTATAAGCCCTAAATAACATTTGTTATTTTTGGGGTTTCCTTTATGACATTACAGATTATAATGATGACCTTGTGTAACGATGTGTGTGAGTGAGTGTAGAGGAGAAAATTTTAATGCGAATGGCATCAGCAATAATAACTGTTGGCAGTTCATTGTTGTGTGAGTTTGAATACAGTGATTTGCTTACAATTTGCATTGATTTGCAATTTGACATTTACTCAATGGTTTTGAACATGATAGAGATGGAGTTGGGGATGCTGTTCATATGTAATGTAAAGATTAGGGTGTAGTTTGTTGTGTAAGTTTGTTCGGCCCTGGCTTATGACATTGTAATGTAGAGACATATAACACAAAATATGTAAGTAAGCAAATTCTAATCAGTCTAGACCGACTATATAAAAGCCTATACAAAGCGTTCGAAAGCGAATTTTGGATCCTACTTTTAAATTTTAATTTAGACTTGGTTTTGTATGGGTACTAAGAAAAAAAAGAGTAGGCCGATCACGACAATATTAAGTAAAATGACTTGCATACCTCGAAAGTACGTACAAACCAAATTTAAAAAAAAGCTATGCAATATTTTTGTCAATTAATGGGTGTAACAGGGATTATTTGAGTGGTGGCTAGATCCGAACATAAACCGAATTTCACCAATTTCAAAGGCGTTTGTCCTATGGTCGATAAAATCTTACTCCTTTTACAACAAAATTGTACATCTATTGGTCACAAAAGAAAAAAAAAATATTTCATAAGCTTATATGACAAATTTTTTCAAAACATATATATTCATAATTGCAATCTGTACGTAGTTTGATTACAAGGTTAACATGAACATGCAGACGGATGGACAAACAGACAGCCAGACAATGGACGAAGATTGCCAAATCAGTCTATCGGTATAACAAAAGGTCACGGTCCATTATTTTTGGTAGCTACAAATATAAACACATACTTATTATGCCCTGACCATAGGGTGGTATACGGTGTAAAAAGTCTGTTGATTATGATGATGAACATCATCACAATGTGGTTTTGAGTTTTTATATGACATGCATCTTTTGTTGTTTATATTGTCATTCATGTAATCGAAAGGAATTAAAACTCATTTTGATGAGTTTTCTATTCTCGTTATGCTGAGATTTTGTTTCTGAATTTGTTTTAATGTACTTTGTTTTATAAAGATTAATTATTGATTTAGTAATTAAAATTTTAAAATCTAAACAGATGAAGCAAAAATTTCGGTCGGAATGACTTGAAATTTCAATTCAGTTTTCAATGAATATTCAGCAGCTAAAAAAATTAAATTAAGGCATTACCTCTCTTTGAAAAAATTTTTTTTCGATTTTTTTTCACAAATCCTTCAGAAAGAATGCCCTAAAAGGATTTTTAAAATTCGAATTATTTTTGGAGTTAAAGAGCTAAATATACGCATGCGTCGAGGTACAGCTGCAAGAAAGTTTTTTTTTATAAAGTTTCAAAATCGAATAAAACCTCGCCAAGAAATAGCAAATGCCCCAGACCACTTTTGTGCCAAAAAAACTAGGTCATGAAATGATGGCATTTTTTTCAACTTTGAGAAATTGATTAAAGCCATTATTCTTTTTTGGTCTCTATACTAATAAAAACTCAGATGTAAAGTATTGCTTTATTACCGCGTTGTTAACCTATTGCGCATTGAGACCGAAAATTGGAAATTTTTTTGATAAAATTTTGAAAACTCCTTTTTCAAGTTTGAAAAAATTTTCTTAAATAAAATTTAAAAAAATGAATATATTAATTTAAGGTTTTGTTAAATTCATGTTGCCGATTAACTGTGTGAATTTTTAAGTAAATCCCTCTATCAGAATTTTTTTCACAAGGATTTTATTTTTGCGGATTTCGAGAAAACTTGGATTTTTGTGAAATATTCTGTAAATGTACTCTTTCTAAATACTTTGTATCAAAAATTCATCACTTTTCTATTTTTAAATGTTATGTTTTATCTTAATAACCTAGGGTTTCGGAAAAAAATAATATGACTCCATTAACCCTTTTGGAATTGGGGTCACATATGACCCCAATCTAATAAAAGACAATTTATTCAAAAAATTCAAATATTTTGTAAGTGCTGTTCAATTTTTAGATGCGACGCCTAAAATATAATAACCAAATGTGCAGAAATTTCGTCCCAAAAATTTGGGATAAATCCGAGAACATTAACCCATTATTTGCCAAGGCCAGCTTTGAATTTTTAGATATTTTAAAAATAAAAATGACCTAAAGCGAGTGTTTCTATTAAACTCGTTGATACCACTATTTGGAATTTAAGGAAAATAATTCGGTTAATTTTTATTTATTTAACCCTTCAGTGCTCCTGAGATCAAAATTACCCATTGTGATATATCTCTGCTGCAATTATCTGCTTATTGCTCGCGAATATAAATTATAACAACTTTTAACCAATTTTGTTATAAAATTACGTTACTTATTATTTTTATAAGTATAGAGACCAAAAAAGAATGATGGCTTTAATCAATTTCTCAAAGTTGAAAAAAATGCCATCAAATGTCATGACCTAGTTTTTTTTGGCACAAAAGTGGTCTGGGGCATTTGCTATTTCTTGGCAAGGTTTCATTCGATTTTGAAGTTTTATAGGCTCTTGAAAGGACAATTTAATACTGATGCCGAATTATATAACAGCTTGTCAGCAAAATGAAACTGTAGAACGAAATTTTCGTAAAATCTGAAAAAAGTCATATTTTCCCCATATAAACACACTTGAAATTTTCAATCGCGTTGAGGCACGACTAACTGTTTTTTGATTGTCCCAAAACTTTGTAGTTCTCAGTTTTTTGCTATTTCTAGGGGTGAGACCGACAGTTTGAACACTTTTTTTTCCCTCCATATAACGAAGGGCCACGCTAATGTACATACATTATGAAACTTTCCATGCTATTTTCGCAATTATCTTTTCTTTTATATTAATTTTTTTTATTTATTTTCTTTTGTTGATATTTTATCGCAAAATTTTCTTTAGTTGTTCATTCCCTACTAAAAAAATATATATACGAAACAAATATATATTTTAAAATGAGTGTAAAGAGAAATTCCAAAAAAAAATTGTTGAAAACCAGAAATCGTGAACAATTTCATACCCCGCTTGCTTCTTTTTCTTGCTCCTTGTCCGTGCTCCCTCTTTCATATTATATTCATTCCTTCAGTACAGTTATTATATTTTTCAAATTGGGAACCACTTTTTAACATGTTTGGTCTTTCAAGTGCTTTTAGAATTTTCTAGTGTTTAGTATTCATCTAACAGTCGTTTGAGAACATGGCTCCGTATTGTAACCAAAATGGGTAAAAAAGGCACAAGAAAAAATAGAGTGAATCAAAAAGATAGTGTGTTTTTGAAACGTAGGTTTGCTGGAAATCTAATACACTTTTGAAACCGAAGATTCATCTATGAGCGCCTCAGCTAAAAAATTTAAAACTTCGCAAGAATTTGAGTATCAGCGGACCGAGGAATGCTGCACGTGATAATGTTGTTTTCAATATTCTCAACTTTATCAGAGAAAATAAAGTGCAAAAGTTGTGACGGTGAAGTGACTTTTAGCCAATCAGATATTCGTCGACTAGGCTTCAAATTGAACGTGAATTGTTCTTGTGGAACTACAAAGCTGAATGCCACTGAAAAAGTCAATAATGCTTACTCAATACATAAAAGACTCGTTTTTGTGATGCGGCTTCTTGGTTTTGGACACACGGGAATTTCAATGTTCTGTGCTATGACGGCTTTAGGTACATTGAGTTAGAAACGATACAAGGATACTATCAAGACGATCAAAACTGCTGCTCATACCCTAGCCCAGGCGGTGTTGAAAAAGGCCGGCGTCGAAGAAAAACAACTTACGCAAGAAAACTCAGCGGCCGGTAAAGACGATGAATTGGCTGTGTCTGGAGATGGAACCTGGTCAAAGCGCAGCTTTTCATCCTTGATTGGCGTCAGTACTGTCATTGGAATGGACACAGGAAAAATCCTTGATTTTTTTGTTTCATCGCAATTTTGTAAGAAATGCGACACCTATAAAAAAATTAAAAGATCAGCCGAATTCGGAATATGGTATGAAGCCGAGCGCCAGACAACTTTTAAAGCTAATTACGAAGGCAGCTCAGGTGGCATGGAGGTGCAAGGAATAATTTTTATCTTCCGAAATTCAATGCAGCTTCACAATGCAAATTATTCCTATTACATCGGAGACGGTGACTCGAAAACGTTCACAAATTTATTGAATGATCATCCGTATGGCAGGGATTTCACTATCACAACACTAGAGTGCGTTTTACATTTTGGCAAACGCAGGTTCCGTCATCTCATGGGCCTCAAAAAGACACTGACAGAAAGGAATAAATTAAAAAAAGCTGCAGAAAATAAAAAACAAGTAGAAAAAGACAAGAAGCTGCCGCAGCTACGCCGAAAAAGGCGGCGACAAAGAAAAAAGACCCAGAGGCACCAAAAACAACCGGTCTAACAGGCAAGGTGATGAAGAAGTTATCAGTATATTACAGTCTGGTCATTCAAAGAAATACAGATTCTGTAGAAAACATGAAAAAGCCATTTGGTGTCAGGCAGGTCCTGAACGAGGATAATTGGGCTAACTTTACTAACGAAGGAGGGGTGGGGCAAAAACCTACCATAAACAGCAAATTTTTGAATTTTTTAGAAAAAACGCGCCATTTTTGTCAATTTTTGATATTTTGAAAATATCCCAGTTCAGGACCTGCCAGACGTAATTCCCAACAACATGCCATCCGCCGAATTTCGATACGATATCTGGTTCTCCCTTTGCCTTCTCCTTTTGACGTACCCCTTTTCATCGCTCTGGGAGGGGGGGGGGGGTAATATAGAAATATAAATCAGTACGGAAAAAGTCAGAAAATTACGTTTACTGTTACGTAAAAAAACCCAAAGTTAATAAATTGAAAAACGACTGAGTGTTGCAGCACTTTTAAAAAACTTATTTTTGTGGGCTTTGAAAGAGAGGTCATACCTTAACTCTTTTTTTGGAACGTATTTTTTTTTTAATTTCTGATATTTTTCGAGTAGTAGGTCAAACATTTATCCGATATCAGACCTCTACTGAGTGATTGTTTTCACACATTTGTATAGAAAGTGGCTGATTTTTTTGAAGTAGTTAATCGGAATGGCCTCATTTTTTATACGTGTCATCTGTGAATATGATGGTCAATTATGTTTTTGTACGTACTAGTTCCTCCAAGTTTAAATATTTGGCAGAATGCTTTGAAAATATACAGCTCTAAGGTTTATAAATTTTTATTAAGTCACTAGCAGTAACCCGATAAGTTTCGCTAAACCTATCGTAACCGAAATACATAATAATAGTTTTGGCGACTTTTGATTTTTTTTGATTTTTGTTTTTGCGATTTTAGATTTTGGCGATTATTCTTTTCGCGATTTACGGTTTTGACAATTTTTGATTTTTAGCGATTTTTTATTCGCGATTCACGATTTTGGCTATGTTTGACCTTGGCTATTTTTGTTTTTTTTTGTTGTTATTTTTTATTTTGGCGACTTTCTTGCGATTTTTTATTTTGACGATTTTTGATTTTAGCAATTTTTGTATTTTATCGAATTTTATATTTTTATCGCTTTTAGCTTTAGCGTTTTTTTCTGTTATTTTTAATTTTGGCGACTTTTGACTTTGGCGATATCTGTTATTTGCGATTTTCGCTTTTGGCGATTTTTGATTTTGGCGATTTTTATTTTCTTCGATTTTGTTCTTCGCTATTTTCAGAAATTTTTGTATTTGGGGATTCTTGATTTTGGCGATTTTTGTTATTTCCGATTTTTAACTTTGACGATTTTTGTTTTCTTTTTTTGTGATTTATGGTTTTGCGAGATTTTTTGGCGATTTTTGATTTTGGCGATTTTTGTTATTCGCGGTTTTCGGTTTTGGGCGATTTTTGATTTTGGTGACACCGCCCATACATATATTATACGACAACTCACATAGGTAATTAATGTACTTTTCAGAAATTTCAAGACTATCATTTTCATAGTACTTTATATTTTTTCGTATAGGAGGTGGAACGCTCATTGGTCCAATATCGCCCATTTTTTATCCGACTACTCACATTAATAACTCGTGAACTCTGACAGAGTTCCAAGGCTTTATCTAGTATAGCACTCCAGTTATATGATATAAATTTTTACTTTGTATGAGGTTGCCAGGCCCACTGACATTAAGCATTTAATTTGTTTGGTGGTTGTGGCACCTATTGATCCGATACCGCCCGTTTTTTTCAACTCTTCAAATTAGTTTAATATGTAGTAATCTATATATCTTAAAATTTGATGTTAAAAATGCACTTTACACGAGAGGTGCCACGCCCACTTAAAACATCAAAAAAACAAAGCCTGTTCTTTTCCTTCCGGATAGGCAGTTACCCACTGTAGAAATTTCAAGACGATCGGTCCAGTCTCCTATAAACCAAAAACAAACGTGCAAACGTACAACCAAACATACAAAACTCCATTTTTATACCCTATATCACTATTTGGTTTGGGTATAATAACTTCGTTCTGCTGTTTGTAACTAAAAAAATATTTGACCTAGACCCATATTTATTATAACGATAGACTCAGGATCACTTTCTGAGTCGTTTTAACGATGTCCGTAAGTCCGTCCATCTCTGTGTCCATGTAAAACTTATAACCAAACTACAGGTGGCAATATGTATATATTTTAATTAAATTTGGTATATAAGCTTCTAGTGGCCATAGGATGAATGCTTTTGAAATTGGTGAAATTCGGTCCATGTTCAGACCTAGTCCCCTTACAAATGACCTCTATGAAATCGACTTAAATTGCCATAAGATCCAATTTATCGTGCGGACCTCAGCCATATTGGATTTGTGTGTGCTTATAATATCCACCTATCAGTTGTACAAAAATAAACTCCATATAATAATTCTTTGTTATAGCCCCACATAAAGCTGCTTCCCTATTTTCACTTAAATCGATCAAAAAACCAAAATATTGCACACATTTTTCTTTAATTTGGTTTGTATATATTTTTTCAAAATATAAGTGACTTTACCAAATATGGTCAGGAGCGGTCCGTTTTTCGACCTAGTCCACATATAAATATAGTATCCGATATGAACGTTTTAATATCTGCAGCAAAAAAAAATAATAACAATGCCACTTAAATTTGGTTTATGCTTATTTTATATATCCACTTAATTAGACCGAAGAGATAGAGTCTCTAAATAATGGTATAGAGTAACGTATAGTCGGTGTAGACCGACTATAATTGTCTTAATTTATATATATAAGATTGTGGAAAGTTCTGTGGAAAATACCATCAAACTTCAAATAAGAACATATTTTCACGCATTTGACTAGAAGGTGGCCAATATCAGTCAAGTAATACTATACCGACGGCATTTTGACCAGAATGGTTTAAATTTATTTATGAGTAATCTCTGGATATAATCAATTTCAGAAATAAATTTTTTGTAAAATTTCTCTTCTTCCTTCAGAAGTTGTTCCCATATATCTACATATATAATATTAATAGGCTAGGCGATTTCTTGTGACCGATGTTTTGTTCTTCCATTTTATCCTGATTTTGACCAAACGTATATTATTTGAAAGGTATTTCTTTTTAGCGGTTTTTCAGATTAACAGATTTTTAAATTTCCTTTGTTTTGAGCAAACTGCGTTTAAAGTTGCTATTAACACATACATAAATTTATACATATGCTATGTGTGTTTTATTAAATTTTTCAATGTGTTTGTTAATGAGTTTATTATCTTCATTCACAATAATAATAAAACATAAAAGTGTTGGATTGTGAATTGGCTAAGTTGAAAAATAAAGCTGCCTAGAAAGTGCACTCGAATTTCGAGTGCTGGAATCTGGTAGTTTATTTAAATGTATTAAAATCCATAATGATTTTTCCGTTATTTAAAAATTTTCTGAAAATAACCATCAAGCTTTACGAAGAACATATTTGCTTACATTTGATTGGAAAGCTGCCTTTGTTTTTCGGGTAATGGTTGTCACACTCATCGGTTTTCATCAGAATGCTTCAATATTTCTGAAGTGTAATCCATTAATATAAAATCTGTTTATAATCATGTCAAACATGTGTGGAGTGCATATTTTTATATATTTGTATGAAAGTAGTCGACCTTTTCAGAGTAGCAATATGCCCATGCCAGTAAGATAATCCGATTCAAGGGTAATGATTATATTCTTGGTACTGTACAATTTCAAAAAGTATATATTTGTGCCAATAAATATAAGGAGTATTTGCACAAAAAACCACTTCATTTTATAAATCAGCACAATGTATCCGCATATTTATACCTTATACCACTACGTGGTTTGGGTATAATGACTTTGAGCTGCTGTTTGTAACAACCAAAAATATTTGACCTAGACCCATCTTTAATTATACCGATCGAATCAGAATCACTTTCTGAGTTGATTTAACAATGTCCGTCCGTCCGTCCGTCCGTCCGTCCGTCCGTCCGTCTGTGTGTCCATGTAAAGCTTGTTAATCAAACTGCAAGTCGCAAATATGAATATATTTTGATGAAATTTGGTATATAAGCTTTTGTCGGCCATGGGATGAACGGTATTGAAATTGGTGAGAATCGGTCCATGTTCAGACCTAGCCCCCATACAAATTACCCATATGAAATCGACATAAATTGCCATAAGATCCAAATTGTCATATAGATCTTACTCAAATTGGGTTTGTATGCGTTCATTACATCCACTAATGAGTAGTCCAAAAATGATCCCTTTGACCCCATATAGAGCTGCTTCCCGATCTTCACTTAAATCTATTAAAAAACAAAAATATTGCACTGATTCTTCTCAAATTTTGTTTGTACATATTTTTGCAAAATACAAGAGACTTTACCAAACATGATCAGGATCGGTCCATTTTTGGACCTAGTCCCTTTATAGATATAGCATCCGATATGAACTTTTTCATATCTGCAGCCAAAAAAATTAATAAAAATCCCACTCAAATTTGGTTTTTGCTTTTTTTCAATGTCCAGTTAGTTGGGCCTAAGAGATAGGGTTTCTAAACGCATGGTATAGGGTATCGTATAGTCGGTCTAGACCGACTATAATTTTCTTACTTGTTTTGTCATGATTTGGCTTCCTGCTACTACGGTAAGAAAGGTCTTGAGTGGTACAAAAACATTCCGGAGCTTAGGCCAGCGCAGTAATATTGGGCTCTTGTGAAAAGGGAATTGAAAATCATAAAAAAGTTATTCCAAAATATGGGTGATTTTTAACGCAGATGTTTCTGTTACAATAAAGTGATACAAACCACTTTAAAATCCCCAATTGAAGGAAAAGGTCTATAAGTTTATAGGTAACGATTAGAACTATAAAAACCATCTTGTAAGCTAACTTAATTTCAATTAATTAAAAAATTAATTGAAACCTTAGGTTCAGATGTTGCCTTATATAAAATTTCATCTATGTTAAAATATTTGGACCTTATAAAAAACCTATATCCAAGTGAAAATTTTAAAAATTTTATTCCATTTGAATATTTTTCGACCTCAGAGTTAATATTTATTAGGTTGGTAAATAATATTTTAATATAAAAAAGTTCCTTCATACGAACTCAGTTGTAATTCCATAATTAAATTAAAAATACTATACGTATAGCATTTGTAGTTACAATGAGTAATTGCTAAAAATTAAGTAAACTTTTTACACAATTCAATCTCCCGCAAAAGTAATAAAAAGTACTAGTAATATAATTTATTTTCTGTTGAATTAAATATTTGCGACACTATGTTTGACCTCATTTTGGGCAAAATAAAAACTTGAACTTTATTATGGTAGTACACTTACAAACACAGCTATAAATACTTTCAAACCATCATATTTTTCATGAATAAACTTCAATAATCGTAGCGAATAGTTGTTGCTGTTGTGTATGTGTGTTGTTGCTATAAAAACATGATAATGGTTCTTGACACTCACATTCTCCAAATTTCAGTCACACATAAACTAGTCTAGTTTATGGGTCTCTAAGCATGAGTGTACTCGTATGTGTATTTATTTATGAATGCAACTCTGCTAGTGTGGGCATGTATGGATGTGTTATGGTTTGATTTATGTATTAGTAATGCTTGCTTGCATATGAACGTGATTCGTAGTCACAGTTTTTTACGAAGTTTTATATTTTACGATGACAACGCATGGTTGCCACTTTAAATGAACGAATGTTAGTTATGGTTTTTCTTCTTTCTAGCATTGGCAGACGAACAAATGGAAATAGTTTAATAAATGTGCGTTCAGTGCCAGTGCCAAAGCGCAAGCAAAAAAAAAAGCTACACATTATAAAACTGATACAAAAGTTGTTGCAAAAGAAAATTCATATAAGTCACAAAAGTTATTTACTGTTTTTTGTATTCCATATTTTAAGACAGCGAAAGACACAATGCTAAAAATAAAATATGAAACTATAATAAGGGAAATGAGAAACATTCATAATAGAAAAAAAAAACAAAAAATATACATAAATAAAATTATAAAGATGATAAGGGATTTTTTAATTAAAGTATTTGTGTTAAATATTAATATAATCCTTTTGAATCCGTTATTATTAAACATTTGAAATTTTATATTACAGCAAAGAATTACAAAATTAATAACACAAAGCAACAAAAACGAAAGAATTTATTACTGATCAAAAACCACTATATAATTTTGTTTTATTGTAGTTCCAGTACTACAAATGCGGTCCAAATTTTAAATTCTATGAAGACGTTTTTTTTTAATTTTTAAGTAAAATTTCAATTTTTTTAGACGGTTCTCCACATAACTAATGATAAATTCAAAAGGGTTACTCCGCTGTTATTAAAATAAACATAGAAAAATTTAGATTTAGATAGCCTTTAATCCTTTTATATGTTGAGTTTCAATCGGCTCAGTAGTTTCGGAGTTATAATAAAAAATTGAAGCAAAAAATATATTTTTTACGTGAAAATAAAGGGCGGACCCCTTTATAAAGGCGGACTCTAAAGTTTTTTTCTTTCAACTAGTGCTTATTTCGTGAATCGTAACACTTAGCTCATGTCTGATTTGACAGATAATTAGTTTTATCCTTCCGCTGAACGAATATGGTTGTGTATACGCTTGAACAACGCTGGGAAATATTGCGACATTACTTTGAAAATCATGGTAATGTTGCAGAATGTGTGCGAAAATTGCGTACGGATTTTGGAAGAAGAGAAGCACCGTCAGCTCCGTATGTTCGTTATCATGTCAAAAAAATGAAAGAAACTGGCATCCTCATCGATAAACCAAAGCGCGAAAAGCCAAAAACAGTGCATACACCCGAGAATATTGCTGCTGTGGCAGAAAGTGTGCGTGAAGCGCCATCAACATCAATTCACCGTCGTTCTCAAGAATTGAATATTTCGGAGGCATCATTGAGACGAATTTTGCATAAAGACCTGGTATAAAGCCATACAAAATCCAACTAGTTCAGGAGTTGAAGCCAACTGATCATCCAATGCGTTTTCGCTTCGCTAAGTAGGCCTGCGATCGACTTACAGAATATGCCGATTTTGCCAAAAAAAAATCATCTTTTCAGATGAAGCTCATTTTGATCTTGGGGGGTATGTAAACAAGCAAAATTGTCGCATTTAGGGCACAGGAAACCCGCACGCATACATTGAAAAGCCGATACACCCAAAACGAGTCACTGTTTAGTGCGGATTTTGGTCCAGAGGCATAATTGGGCCATTTTTCTTAGAAAATGAGCAAGGAGTGGCCGTTACAGTCAATGGCGAACGTTATCGGGCCATGTTGAACACGAGTTTTTGTTCACAAAAATTGAAGAGAAGGACATTGGCAACATTTGGTTTCAACAGGACGGCGCTACGTGCCACACAGCCGAAGCTACACTCGATGTTTTGCGATCGCATTATCATGTTTTTGAAGATCGCATTATCAGCCGCAGAGCTGATGTCGTTTGGCCACCTCGGAGCTACGATTTGACACCGTTGGACCATTATTTGTGGAGTGCCCTCAAAGATAAGTGTTACGCCAACAAGCCAGAGACAATTGACGCTTTAAAGGACAATATTCGTGAAGCCATTGGTGAAATACAGCTGCACACAATCGATAATGTGCTTAAAAAGTGGACCGATAGTGTAGGCTATTGCATGGGCAACCGAGGCAGTCATTTGAATGAAGTTGTTTTCCATTATTAACCGGAAGAATTGTACTTGCAGATAAAAAAAGAAATTTGAGATAATATTCAGTAGTTTTTTTTTATAGCATTTTCAAAAAAAAAAAGTTATTCAGAAATTTGGATATGCATCTTTTGTTTATTCTAGAAAGTGCATTACGATTTTAATGAAACTGGGCATGCATCTATTGTTTATTCTAGAAAGTGAATTACCAAATTTTGAAACTTTCGCTTGGATGGGAAAAATTTTATGCGAAAAAATCAATTTGGATTTTACGGGCAGCGGGCGTGGGCGATTTTGGTGAAATTCCATATTTTTCTTCATATAGTCAATATTATATATATATATATATATATATATATATATATTTTTTTTGCACAAAAATGTATAAAGCCATCCCACTGTTCGACACCCAGTGGTATTATATCTCACGATCTAGGTTCAATTTTAATCACCGAAACGAGTGAGCAGTAATTGAGTCATTTATTATGCAATGGCCTTGAAACCACATATCGCCTACGTCAATCTTATTTAATCTAGGCAGAAACACCTCTGTTATAATGTCGCGATTTCGAGCACCAAATTTATACTCAAATTATGCCTCCAGCCCAAAATAGGCACTAAGCAGTAACATCGTGTGGATGCATTTGATATTCGATAATAACATATGTGTTTTCTTAAAATAATTTTGCTGGGTAAATGAGCATCCAAAAAATTGCATGACTCTTAAAATATTGTTCGACAATGGAACCGCACAGTCCTATGGTGTAGCGCTTCATTCTTACTAATCCTAAATAGTCAGCTGTCATTTTATTTTTATTGCCGACACTTGACTGCACAAATGGCGGGAAACTCAAATTTAGCGTAAATTTTGGGGTACACTGTATATAGCTATGCTAATTCCTGAGTCACTGATTCGATGAATTTATAAAGCTGTACATATACGGGTGGCCCGTCTAGTGTTTGCACATTTACCGATTTGTTATTTTGAGTACGGCTGCACCAGTGTCGGTTGTGGTATGAAAATAAGTTCGTATGATATATGCGGTTTTTGAAGTGCGTCGACCTATGCTTGAGCAACGGTTCCCTTATTGTTCTCATTTCATCTCGATAGTTAAGTCAATAAGCAAAATTGCCGCATCTGGGGTACATAAAATCCATACAAGCTTAAAAGATAATTCACGATGCACTGTTTGGTCTCAATTTTTGGCCGACATACAGTGGGACGTATAGCAACTGTTTCGTTCAAATGACTCTACACCTCACATTCACATAGTTCAACTGGAGCTGGGTTTTTTTAAGATTTTTGATTTCGGCTCACATTTTTCTGGAATTTGTTGCTAAAAATTGGTTTTAACGAAAAAATAAGATTTTTGATTCTAGTGTGACCCTATGGGTTTTATTTCGAAAATTTTCACTTGAGAATCCTCGTTGCTATAAATACTAAAAATCTGTCTGAGTGAAACTGCGGGAAAAGTTTTACATTTTTAATTTTTTCCAAAAACGGTCATAACGTTCCAAAACTTTTTGTGGAGAAGCGATATTTTTACAGGAAAATTATGCACTTGTCGAAGAAAATTTATTAAATAAAAACTGTTCAGAATCATTCATGGAATACTTACAAATTTTTTCAGAATTTTTGGACACATTTTTTGACATTTAAAAGAAAAAATTTTTAAAGTATTAAAAAACATGCAAAGGACTTTGCTGCGCTATGACTTTGTTGAACTATTTTCTTTTTTTTTTTTGGGATATAGCAAGGATGAGTGATACGCTAATTACCAAACGTCAGTTGAGAGCTCCGTACTGTCAAAAATAAACTAATAAATGAAGTTGATCATATGGGCTAATGCAAGATCAGGCGATGAAGTCATTTGCATTCAAAAGTGTTCCATAATTAACCACAAGGATAAGGTGTGTTTTTTCATCTATAGCAAAATCCAAATGCAAAACTTATATATAATTACCTTTACCAAATCATGCTCACATGGATTACATAAATTACACAAGGGAACAAAATTTAACTTTCTTGGTGTTGACTGGAACTTATAATTTTTTCCTAATTTGAGGTCGCTGATTTCAAATCTGCACTTAGTTTTTTCCTATCAGCTCGACTTTTCGCGATATTCCGTTATGTCCAAAATTAAGGCACTTCCACTATATATTATTTTTTTTTTTTTTATTATTAACCAATAATTAGGGGATTCCCCTTACAGATGCAGTGCATTGTGTTGATCTCAGGAAAATAGGTTATGGGAAGGAGGAAAGAAATTGGAATAACTTGAAAACGGTTCATCATATTCAGTTTAAAAAAATCCAAAACTCGCCAACAATATTAGCTTTACATTAATTTTAAATTTGCCCCGCAGTTTCAGAGATATCGTGGAAATTTTGAAAAAAAAGACCAATTAAAAAAAAATTTTTTTTATTCTTTAAAAATAAAAATGCCATATAGATTTAGCCTAAAAGCATTTAGTTAAACATATTTGAATGAAATGAGCTTTATTTTATTGTGAGCGGTGCACAACTTTTTGATTTTGTTCACAATTTGCTGAGAAAACTCCTTAATAAAAATCGCGATTTCCATAAGATTTTAAGATTTTACGAGATTTTTATAATTTCAGAAAACAGGATTTTTGTTGATTAAGAAATGACGAGTTTTGCATTTTATTTTTAACTGAGTATAATGAACCATTTTCAAATTATTCCAATATATGTAGTGGAAGTGCCCTAATTTTTTACACAACGGAATATCGCGTAAAGTCGAGCAGGTAGAAAAAAAACCAAGTGTAGATGTGGATTCAGTGTCGCAAATAACTTTAACAACAACATTCAGTTCTTAGTCAACAAAAACCTTGTTCCCTTGTGCTATTAATCACAAAAGGATAATGTGATAGCACTATCATAATTCGGTGGGAAAAATTCAAAATTCGGTTGCAACAACGAACCTATTCCCTATGTGCAAGGAAGGCCTTCTGTTTGTATTCCACACATAATCTTAACTACACTTCTCTCATCTCAACTATATGTATTCTACAGTTTACTAAACAATTGGCTGTTGCAAGATACACACGTTCTTTGTAATTTTGTTAGTTATCTATATAGTGAGATTCAACTTTGGCTGCTTTTAAATTTCTTAATAGGATTTATTTATTAATTTTTTACATGTTTTTTATTTCCAAGAAAAATCTCTTTGAACAAATACGTTCGAGTGGGAAATTAACCAGATGTATTTACATTTGGTGGTAATTGAATTTTAAAATTATTCTTATACTTAAAGTTATAGATTTTTTTTTTATTATAATTTACAGTTTTTGTTTGTGTTTCTCTTTGTTTAGGTTTTTACTAAAATTTAATTATAATGTAATTTTGCTCAAACTTTCAGGCAACTTATCCTTTTGTTAATGTTTTCTAAGGTAGAACATTGTGAAGGTATATGGTATATGAGGTGAATGGTTGCCAGTTAGCTAGAAGATTCCTATCATATATTTACTTAAATGTCCAACAAAGTTCACAAAGTCAAATAGAAGTTTTTGCTGTTGCACTAAATACATACATATTTTTTTATTTTGCTTTTTAGAGAAAACAGAAATATATAAACTTTCTTCCATTTGTATTTGGATTGCTAGGCTATACTATTCTATTCCATTCTGTACTTTTGTGTTTGGTTTCGGTTTTAACATTGGTTTGGCTTAAATGTGGCTTTGTTAAACATTTTCGCACACAATTCGTTACACTTAAGAGTCGTAGTATGTTGGTGTAATTGTACGGTAGCACAATACCCAAAAAAAGGGTCAGTTAGTGATAACACAAAATGAAATAAAGTAAAATAAAATAGCCAAAAAGGTGACTAGTGAAGTTCAGTTCAAATGGCAAAAACAACAAAAAAAAAAAAAAACAATATTAAAAGAAAAAAGTGATTGGAATATTTGTCTACCCAGGGAAATAGGTTGATTATTAGAGAGGTCGTGTTGTTAGTTTCCTTTTGCATAAGAAAAATTTGGTAAAAAAAAAATAATTTTTACAGTTTGCCAAAGTATGGCCTCCGGATATAAAATACCATTTATTGCTACTTATGACTTGGTAAATATTTAATTAAACGCCATTTTTTAAAATCTCTTACTTTTGGTATCTTAGTTTTCGGCCAGAATTCCTGTTCGGCTTCAGTTGGGTTGATTTTTCCTTTTTGCTGTTTTTTATTGTTGCTGATGAAAAAAGGGAAAAAGCTGCTTAAATCATCCATTCAAAATGGTCACAATGGTTTGGCAAGTAATAATGAAAATGTTTTAAATGGATTTTTGCTTATCCTGTGAAAATAAGTTTTAATCATATGGCTATTTTTTGCTTGTTAATGACAAACAGGTACATTTTTTTCAATTTAAAATTTCAGCACCTATATTTTTATCAACCCTTAAATAACAGCGTGTAGTTTTGTTTTTATATTTTAAACCTCTGTTTAATTTATAAAAATGATATAACTAATAAATTGCTGTTATCTCTCAAAAATAAAAACAACAATTGAAAAAAAATAATAATTTATGTTTTAATATTTCATGAAAATTCTAAAAAATTTAATAATCTCATAAAATTTTATTATCCTCATTGAGAGTTGTTTAGCTGAATAAAACATACAGTAGCATGAAAATTAACTATGTGCAATATTATATTCGACCGAGGCTAGAAACTAATAACGGTTATCCAATTCAAATCTCCTGTTGTTTTTTTAATTCGATGCATATTAAATGTAATTAACAGTATCATTGAGCGTTGTTTGCCCTTCTGCAAACCTAACTTCTTTTACATACATTAAAAAAATGGATAAATTTGGAGAGAAAAAATCAAAGAAATATATTAGAAGTTATTAAAATAAAAAATAATTTTAAAAAATTGAAAATTATAAATATAATACAAACAGCTGTCTGCTGATAGCAAATTTGTGGTTATATAGGCTTTGGAAAAAAGTAAATCAATGAATAAAGTTGCCCATTAATTTGGTATTCACAACTCAATGGTTTGTCAAATTATATTGAGATACCGCCAAACAAATTGCATGAGGAGAAAGTCACATAACAAAAATTGTAAAAATCTAGCCAAGAAGGCGGCAGTAGATGTCACTAGTTACGCAGACAAAAAATTTTGAGTTTTTTTTACACCCTCCAGAGGATATATATAAGTTTGTCATTCCGTTCGTAATAATTAAAAAAAAATTTTGGACCTCCTGAAATATATATATTTGTGATCCTTATAACAAGCAGAGTTGATATAGCGATGGCCGTCTGTCCGTCTGCGCAAGTCACGATAACGACTTCAATCGGGTAGGTAGGGTGCTTGTTGTCATAAAAAATGATTAACTAATATTCTGAGAAGTTTGGTATTTACAATCATCCAAATCGGTTGATCAGGTCCAGAGAATTGAATGAAGAAATAAAAAAAGTCTTGAAAAAATATGATTTGTTGTTCTTGTCACTGGGGCACTCGTTTTTAGTCATAATGATTGACCAACATCACGAGAAGGTTCCTGTTTGAAAAATCATGAACATCGGTTTAACAGGTCCCGAGGAATCACTGAAGAAGTAAAAAAAAAAGTTTCGATATTTTTCTTGTTGTTATTCTAAATGTAAAATTGTTGTCATAGCTTCACTTGTTTTTTTGTGGTCGTTGTGGTAATAATATATTAAAAACTAACCCTTTGTAAATTTTTTATCAACTCTGGTAGAAAAATTTAAAAGTTCCCATTGTTTTGGCATCACAAAAAGAATTTCTTAGATCATTTTCAGATCAATTTGGTAACCGTAAAGGGGCTAAAAATGGATCCAAAATTTTGACTACAAGCAGACACTACGAGTTAATTTAAAGGGAGTAAAAATTCACCAACATCTAAAGCAAATAATGCTGAACTACCTGTTGTTAAGAAAAAAAAAAAAACAATGTAAATTTACCGAAAAAAAATGGTATGTATTAATTTAATTAAAGAAAACACAACAATAACTTTTGATGTTGTATCTTTTGAGTGTAATATTTACATATACATACTGTTTGCGTATGTAGCAAAAAATATATAAAAAATAAAAACACAATATAGTATAAGGTTTTTAGCAAGAGAAAATAAAATCTCTATTTTATTTGTATATACAAATGTATAAAAGATGTATTACCTTTTTTTAAAAATATGCACAGCGGATGGTGTTTATGTGTACGAATTGTACGAAGGTACCAAAACGATTGATTTTATAAGTTAAAAAATAAAGAGAGAAGGTGGCGAGCAATATCTAAGTACCGTTAACGGTTTTACTAGTTAAAATCTATGTAAACACTCCTTTCAACGATGTATAAAAAAAGGAGTTTCATAGATTTTAACCCAGAATTAACCCAAAAATGGCTAATTGACTCAAAGGCGGAAAAGTACAAAGAAAATATTAAATTGTACTTAAACATTGCCGGCCACCTTGCAACATCAAGGTGTGTTGCAACAACAATACTTTAACAAATAACTTAAGTATCTTAAAATAAGGCATAGTTCAGTTTAAAAATGTGAGCTTGAATTCAATTTTTTTTTTTTTTTTTTTTTTAACACTTAAATTGGCCAGTAGGGACCTCGACGTAACAATTTTCCATAGGCCAGTAGGGACCCCAATGGAAAATTGATTATAAATAAGTATGAGCCAGTAGGGACTCTACAATTTGAGCCAGTAAGGACTCTACAATGGAGATGGGCCAGATATGACCCATCCAAAAACGGTGTATTGCGCCATAGCATCCTCATAATCGAGCAGAGCATCCCAAAAGGGTTAGGGAGAGATTCCATATTTCTATGAAACAATAAAAAATTTAAAGAAAATATCGAAGAAAAAGTGTAAATTATTCGGTCAAAATGACCAGTTTGGTTATTGGTCGTTTTACAACCCCATTAGCAGTACGAATATCCGCGACCCTTACGCGACCGTCACTTCCCGGATAAACTTTGATGACCCGGCCTAAACGCCACGATGTTGGAGGTAGATTTTCATGTTTGATAACGACTAAGTCGTTTTCCTGTAGATCGCGTTCCGGATATTTCCATTTATAGCGCTTATTTAACGTCATTAAATATTCTTCTTTCCATCGGCGACAAAAAAGTTGAGACAACGCTTTCATTTTTCGAAATCGATTAACAAGACTTATCGGAGATTCATTAATTTCAGGCTCCGGGGGAGCAAGTATTGGTCCACCTATTAAAAAATGACCAGGAGTCAGAGCTACTGGTTCCCGAGGGTTATCCGCCATAGAACAAAGAGGACGTGAATTTAGGCAAGCTTCAATTCTTGCGAGAACTGAAGAAAGTTCTTCAAAAGTATATTTAAAAAATTACGCTTCCTTACGAAAATGGTGTTTAAAACTCTTGACCCCGGCTTCCCAAAGGCCACCCATATGAGGTGCCCCGGCCGGTATAAACCGCCAAGTTAAACCCTGAATACCATAAATAGAACCCACTGCAATCTGACTTTCCTTAAGAAACATCTTAAAATCCTTCTCTAATTCACGCGATGCACCTACAAAATTTGTGCCATTATCCGAAAATATAGTGTAGGGGCAACCTCGTCGGGAAATAAATCTGTGAAAGGCAGATAAAAAAGTAGGCGTCGATAAATCAGACGTGGCCTCTAAATGAATTGCTTTCGTAGAAAAGCAAACAAAAATACAAACGTAGCCCTTCGTTATCCTACAAGCTCTGCCCCTGAAACTTTTGATGTCAAAGGGACCAGCAAAATCAACGCCCGTTGTCATAAATGGTCTAGTAAGAGTAGTTCTTTCAGGGGGCAGAGCCGCCATAATTTGGCGACAAGATACTTTACGGTCAATAATACACCGTTTACAACGACCAATGACTCCACGAATTTTCGACTTCAAGCGTGGAACCCAATATTCAATGCGCAGTATTCGCAACATCAACTGATTTCCACCGTGAATGGAAATCATATGAACAAATTCTATTAACAATTGAGTAAATCGGCTCGAATAAGGTAAAATAATTGGATATTTCTCCGTATATGAAAGGGATGGTGATTTAACCAAGCGACCATTCAATCTTATCACACCGTCTTTATCGAGAAAGGGATTCAAAGAAATAAGACAACTCTTTGAACTTAACGGTTTTTTGTCTAACAGGCACTTATATTCATCTGCATAGTGGTGTTTCTGAGCCACAATGGCTAAATGCAATTTTGTTCTTCTGATTTCATAACCAGCAACGATTTTATCCACATTCATATAACGATTTGACCTATGAGCTGGATGACTATTGTAAAAGAACCTCAAAATATATGAGATTATCCGAAGAGCTCGATCAAGACGAGAGTAATTATTCAAAATATCCACATATATATCTTCCCCCTTAACGTCCGTAAAGAAGGAAGCATGAGTTTTGACAACCCGACCCTCAATGTCAGTGTCAAGATAACTTAGATCCGTTATATTCCAGTGCACTTTATCTTGACCCAGCCATCTTGGACCATGCCACCAAAGCTCACTATTTTCCAGCTCAGTGGGAGAGGTACCACGACTACCTAAATCTGCAGGATTATCCTCAGAACGAACATGATACCAATTATGGTTTCCTACATTTTCTTGAATGCGGCATACTCTGTTCGCTACAAATGTGGTCCAGGAACACGGCGTTTTCCTTAACCAAGAAAGGACTATCGTCGAATCAGTCCAACAGTAAATTTGATTAATTTTAATATCAATTTCACCTATTACCGTCTTCAAAAGTTCAGAGGCTAACACCGCCCCGCACAGTTCTAAACGAGGTAGAGAAATTGATTTGATGGGGGCTACTTTGGTTTTCGATGAAAGTAGGTGAGTATGAATTTCGCCGTTAGAGGCCTGAATTCGAATATAAATCACCCCCGCGTATGCCTTTTCCGAGGCATCAGAAAAAACATGAAGCTCAACAGAATTTCCCGGCGAATAATTAACCCATCTTGGAATACGAATAGTATTTACCTCATGATAAGAAGTTACAAATCTTTTCCATTCAACTTCTGTCGAAATTGGAAGCATATCATCCCAATTTATATTATCAAGCCAAATTTTTTGCATGATAATTTTAGCAACCACAATTACAGGACCTAACCAACCTACACGATCAAACAATTTCGCGATAGTCGATAAGACTTCCCTCTTAGTATACCCATATTTTAATGAAATAGGAGTCACACTAAAATAAAACGAGTCCAACTGAGCGTTCCACTGAATTCCTAAAGTCTTTGAAGTACTCGATTCTATAAAGGTCAATAATTTAGCGTCAACTAAATGGTCCAAAAGTATGTCTTTCAAAATACTCCGTTCGTTTGAAGTCCATTTTCTTAGTTGAAACTTAGCAGAGGCCAAAGCAGCGACGAGTTGATCACGAGCCATTAATGCAGTCGAAATGTCATGAGTCCCTGTCAAAACGTCGTCAACGTACATGCACTTTCGTAGAATATGTGCTGCGAGAGGAAACTCAGCCTCAGAATCGTCCGCGAGTTGTAATAACGTCCTAATGGCAAGGTATGGAGCGCAGTTAACGCCAAAAGTCACTGTCTGTAATTCATAGTCCCTTACAGTCTCCGTCGGAGAATCCCTAAACAAAATTCGTTGAAAAGGGGTATGAGAAGGATCAACCCGAATCTGCCTATACATTTGAGTAATATCACAATTGAAGACGAATTTAAACAGACGCCATCTAAGAATAAGTAGAACTAAGTCTGCTTGTAAGGTAGGTCCTACGTAAAGGCAATCGTTTAAACTAATTCCATTAGAAGTTCTATTTGAAGCGTTGAAAACAACTCTCAATTTAGTTGTCTTACGTTCTAGTTTTACCACCGGATGATGAGGTAAATAACAAAAAGAGGTAGGAGATGAAAAATTTGGTAATACCGGTCTCATATGTCCTATGTCCAAATACTCCCTAACGACGTCATCGTACATCTCCTTAATTTCAGGTCTACGCAGTAAAGATGATTCGGTCCTAAGATATTGTCCCATAACACCAGGTCTTGAAGTCCCTAAAGAAAATTTTTCAGGAAATTCAGGCTTAAATGAGAGAGTCACTACATATCGACAATCAGATTCGCGACGAGTAGTCGCTTTATAATTTTCCTCACAAAATTTGTCAAATGGAGACAGAATTTTTCTTTTAGGAGTTTCCTCAAGTTCCCAGAATCTCAAAAGATTTTTGTTAAGGCAATCTTCCTCTGAAAATTCGACATTCGTAGAATATACCTGAACTTGAGGTTGTACAACTGGACCAGTAATAATCCAGCCAAAAATAGTGTTCTGAGCTAGTAAAGAGCCCAAAATATTACGACAGATTTCTCCCAACAGAATTCTTGGATATAAATCCGCGCCAAGCAAAAGATCAACAGGTCGACTGTCATCAAAATTAATATCGGCCAAACGAAGGTTTGGCAAATTTTCCTTTAAATACGAGTGGACTGTAAATGATGGTACCCGAAATATTTGGCAAAACAAGTGCCAATGTTTCCAATACAAGGGATGAATCGAGGGTGGAGCCAATTTTTAATGAACAAAGTTTTCTAGACATTGCCGTAACTGCCTGATTAACTCCTGAAATTTGAGCATTCGTCGAATGCGTCGAAATTTTCAGGCGATTTTGCAAACGTTCAGAAATGAACGATGCTTCAGAAGCAGGGTCAATAAGGGCACGGGCTGGGTACGTAGTACCCTGATGAATAAGATTCACCATAGCCGTCCCTAAAAGTACAGTCCTACTTTGTGCTGTATGAAATACTTGACGATTTGTAGGAGCTGTGGCATGATTGGCATTCGAAGATGATGCGATTGCAGGTACGGAGTTTGAAACTCGAGAAACAGAAACCGAACTAACACATGAATTCGACCGATTAGTATCCCTAGAAACTTCAGAAGATGGTAATTCACGGTGTAACATAGTATGATGTCTCTTGTTACAAATGGAGCAATTATACGAACTGCTACAATTTTTAGCTTCATGTGTCCTTGCAAGACAATTGACACAACAGTGAAACTTTTTTACCGTAGAAAATCGATCCGCAACAGATAAACTTTTGAATCGATGACAAGAGCGTAAAAAGTGAACTTGATTCTTACAAAGAACACAAGAAGTACTTGAAGTTGAAGCAGCATTGGTATGATGCGCTTTGATTTTAGGTTCAGAAAGCCGTTTAGCAGATTCTGAACCCCTAAGATCACGTAAACAATCTAAAGTTTGAACTCTTTCTGTCAGAAAGAGGTCCAAATCCTTCCAGAGTGACAAAGCTGATTTGTCCTTTATACTCTGTTCCCACAGACTAACAGTTTGCGAAGGTAACCGTTGAATGCAAAGAAATACAATAATAGGATACCAGCTGTGCGTCGAAATATTATAAATTGACATAGCCGTAAGGCAACCGTTTATTCCGCGTTGTAAAGTTTTTAATCCCGACGAGGTTTCCTTATCAAGAAAGGGAAGGCTAAATAGCGATTTTAACTGGTTATTAACCAGCATACGCGGATTATCATATGCGTCCCTCAAGTTGCGCCACGCAACATCAAAACCTTGATTAGTGAGAGGGCATTTCGAAACAATTTCCCGAGCTTCGCCACTAGTTTTCCGAACTAGATGGCATAGCCGCTCAATATTGCTAAGTCGAGAGTTATTGATATAAACCGCTGTAAAAAGATCCCTGAAAGTGGGCCAAGAAATGTAATCGCCCTCAAAAACGTCGGTATCGCATGGCGGCAGCGTTAAATTATGACAAAAGTTGTCAGCTGAATGGAGGTTTACGCTAGAAGACTGAGACTGCTCTTTCGGTGTCGCGTTGGATTTAAAATGGTGTAATCGTTCATTAATCCTAGATAAACAATTAACGTACGCGTTAAAAGTGGCTTCATATTTCGATTCAGCCGCGTCAAAATCCGCTGGTTCCGCGTCATCCGAATTTTCTAAATATGATAAACAAGTACGATATGTCGATTTTACTTGTTCCCAAAGCAAGTCCAATTCTTTTCCACGAATTTCAAGATTAAATACCGAATGTAATTCCTCACGAATATAGTTGAATTTCGCTTCAAATTTAATGAGCGTATCCGAATCGCGAATAAAAATATCAAGTGCAGTTCCCGGCATTTTGGTTCGAATTTATTTTAAAATAAGTTAATTTAATTTAAATAACAATATAAAAATTCGTTTAAAAAAAAATCCGAAAAAATAATAATATATTATAAACTAATAATATAAAACTATATTAAAAAATTTTATTTTCTTAATATGTGGTATTATTTTAACTAATTAGAAGCAAAACCAAAATTTGCAAAAAAAAAAATTAATAAAAAACACACTGGATATGTCGCGACTAAAACGGACAGTAGGGTGACTAACAATGTTATAGAAAAAACAAACCAACACAATGCGTGTGCGTATATATTAGTGTGAAGAGAAATGAACACACTCTTGAGCATAAACACAAAAAAAAACCAACGCGTGAACGTACAGAGAAATAAAAACTATTCAGCTTAAGCAGCTTAAACACGAAAAAAACGTTCGCGTGAGCGTATATGTATAACACAAAGGAGAAAAACCGATTTAGTTATAATCTTTATTGTAATGTATATCTGTTTAAATGTAAACCTGTTTAAATTATTATTATTTGCACTAAACACTTTTTTTAAACTATCCCGACGGCTTTTTCTCTTTCCTTCGATTAAAACAAACACGATATGATTAATATTTATATTATTACTTGCACTAATCACTTTTTTTAAAAATCCCGACGGCTTTTGCTTTTTCTTTCGATTAAAATAAAACGAATATATACGTAATGTAACGTAACGCGTAGGGTTGTAAAACGAAAAGTATGCAAAAAAAATAGTATTTCAATAACGATGAAACTTTTTTATTTTTAAATTAATTTTTATTATACACTTTTTAAATTTTAAATTTTTTTGATTTGCTCACACATAAAAAAAACTGAACTATACGCACCTTTAGTTTAAATTTGATGTAAATTGTAGTTGCAGCGAAGGGTTGTTTTTGCAGGTTCTTGCTGGTGTTGACAAGATGAAGGCTGTGGGAATGTTGAAATTAATAATTTTTAAAAATTTTCCAAATTTTTCCTCAGGATCCGGTTCGCAGGACCAAATGTTTGCGTATGTAGCAAAAAATATATAAAAAATAAAAACACAATATAGTATAAGGTTTTTAGCAAGAGAAAATAAAATCTCTATTTTATTTGTATATACAAATGTATAAAAGATGTATTACCTTTTTTTAAAAATATGCACAGCGGATGGTGTTTATGTGTACGAATTGTACGAAGGTACCAAAACGATTGATTTTATAAGTTAAAAAATAAAGAGAGAAGGTGGCGAGCAATATCTAAGTACCGTTAACGGTTTTACTAGTTAAAATCTATGTAAACACTCCTTTCAACGATGTATAAAAAAAGGAGTTTCATAGATTTTAACCCAGAATTAACCCAAAAATGGCTAATTGACTCAAAGGCGGAAAAGTACAAAGAAAATATTAAATTGTACTTAAACACATACATACATATATTAAATAATAATACATATATTATGTATATCCATAATAACCGAATGTTAGAAATAAATCGGTATATTATTTTATTTATATAAAATTCTGCAATATTTTGTTTAAGGAAAAATACATTTCTTTTGCATTAACAGAGTTTCACTTCATTTTGCTCAGTGTCACTATACCACCGTAGATGGCACCACAATTTTTGTTCCAATTAGCTTTGCACAGTTATTTCTATTTTAACATAAATATCAACATTTTAAATTAGATATCAAACACAACAATGTTAAAAATATACACAGAGCTGAGTAAAGAAGAAGCAATGTGATTTATGCTTTAAAAATAGTTCTACATAGTTATATAAAATTATTATTCTACTTTACCTCCAAAATATCTGATGGCGTTTACATATAATTTTTAAAAATTGTTTATAATTACTAAATTTTCCATACAAATTTAAGAAAATATCAATTCTAAAAATTGAAATTCAGATTTCGAATTATAAATTAGAAAATATCAATTAAATTTCAGAGGATCAAATTAAAACGTCGGAAATAATAACTTGAAATTAAGAAGACATTAATTCATTTTTTAAAATATAAATTTCATTCTTTAAACACAAATTTAAATTCCAAAAACTCCAAATATGTTTACATTTAAAAATGTTTATATATAAAAGAAATATTGCCATTCAGGAGACATTAAAGCAATTCAGGATAAAAAAAATATTAATATAAATTCAATGAAGTTTAGAAAACCTCAAATGATATTTTAGAATTCCGAACATAAAAGTTGTTACATAAGTAAAGCGCAATTTAATGGGAATGTTATTTATACATTATTTTTTACAATTTTTTTGGATGAAAAATTTAAGTTATTCAGAAAATAAAGATAACAAAGATAACAAATACAGCTCAGACCAAAAAACACATATTTTTATTTTCATATCAATTATGTGTGTTTTTAAATTTTGTACGGTGCCCAAAACAATCATGACTGTGTTTCACTTTAATATTTCGTTATCTACACGAACATTTTTGTATCACGTATTTTTTGTAGCGAACACACATAATCCACACAGATTCGAGTGTAGCTTTATTTTAGACTCGTTTTCTTGCACGTGTACTGCTAAAAAAACAGAACATATTCTTCAACGCTTACATCTAAAAATTAAAACATTATCCACTCGCGATCGGAAAAATATGAAACACGCCCGTAATTATGATAATAATTATTTCACCAAATTTATTTTAAAAAAATCTAAAATGATTCATTAGCATTTATAAAAAAACAAAAGTAAAAAGATAATAATAAATAAGAAGATAGTAAGAAAATGAGAAGATAGTAAGAAAATAGAAAACAGAGAAATTCTATAACTTAATTTTGTTTTTTTTCGATCGCGAGTGGGTAATGTTTTAACTTTTATGTGCACGCTTTGAAGAACATGTTCTTTTATTTTTAGCAGTACACGTGCAAGAAAACGAACTTAGAATAGAGCTACACTCAAGTCTGTGTGGTTTATGAGCGTTCAAAACAAAAAATACGTGATAGAAAATGTTCTTGTAGATAGGGAATATTAAAACGAAACACAGTCATGATTGTGTTGGGCACCGTACAAAATTTAAAGACACAAATAATTGATATGAAAATAAAAGTATATGTTGGCTGCTTTAAAACAGAACATTGTGTGTTTCATATGTGTTTTTTCTGAACCTGCGTATAAAATTTGAAAAGAATCGGTCAAGTAGTAGATAGTTGTGATGTTCACGGACTTCAAACATGTTGTTTGCGAGAAAAACTGATTTGTATACGATATACCATATGAGGCAGATCACTTGAAACGCTGCATCTTCGTTAGGGTTGCTCCAATATAATTGGAATTTGAAACAACACTTTTGACATATTGCTCCTCCTAATATACATAAATTTTAATAATAATAAAACCATTGAGCTCAGTGTTTTTTAAATATAATTGAAATTTTATTAGAGCTTTCAAAAAAAAAACTTTTTTACTTCTATTCACTACTTAGGAAGTTCTGGACGTTTTCCAGAGATCCTATGTAGTTTATAGCGGTTTCTCTCCGGTTGCCCATCTTCGTACAAAATCTTCCAAATTTTAGAAAAACTTTGTTTTGCTCTTCGACTGCCTTTTCACAGGGGCCCAGTGCATATGACAACTTTTCATCGCTAATTATGCAGCAGGAGTATTTTGTATGAAACACTTCAATTTCTGTGGTCTGTTTTAAACCTCTTAATTATTTGCAGCGTTCCCATCTGGAAATTTTTTAACTTTGTACGTTTTCTGAACTACATTTTCGTACCAAACTGTCCGAGTAGTTAATTTTATATTTCATATTCTTTTGAATAAATTGTCTTCTATTAGCTTGGGGTCGTATTTTACCGCAATTCCAAAGTGTTAATGGGGTCGTATTATTCTTTTCCGAAACCCTAGGCTATTGAGATAGAACATAACACTTAAAAGTAGAAAAGTGATGAATTTTTGATACGAAGTATTTAGAAAGAGTACATTTACAGAATATTTTACAAAAATCTAATTTTTCTCGAAATCCGCAATAATAAAATCCTTTTCATAAAAATTCTAGCATAGGGATTTATCAAAAAATTCACACAGTAAATCTTTGATATGTGCTTAAGACAACTCTAAAGAGCCAGATCGATTTTTTTAAATGTTCTTTAAGAACATTTTTTAAAACTTGGAAAAGGAGTTTTCAAAATTTTATCAAAAAAATTTCCCATTTTCGGTCTCAATACGCAATAGGTTAACAACGTGGTAATAAAACAGTACTTCATATCTGCTTACCTATAGTATAGAGACAAGAAAATATTATGGCTTTAATCAATTTATCAAAGTTTAAAAAAAAAAAATGCTATCTAATTTCATGACCTAGTTCTTTTTTTGGCACAAATGTGGTCTGGGGCATTTGCTATTTCTTGGCGATTTTTTATTGGATTTTAAATTCGTATAGCTTTTTGAAAAGATAATTATATACTAATCCTTTTCTTAATTCTTACAACAACGTTGAATAAACTTAAACTATAGAACGAAATTTTTGTAAAATCTCAAAAAAAGTCATATTTTCCCCATATAAACACACTTGAAATCTTCAATCGATTTCCGGCGCGATTTTTCCGATTATCCCAAAATTTCACATTTATTACTTTTGTATCGAAAGGTAAGAAACTGGACCGCGCCTATCCCAAAGTGGCATTTTCATTTTAGGGACCACTCTAATACATGTATATATATATAATTGCAACTGCGTTCCAAAATAACAGATTAGTAAGATGCATAAATAAGCCAAGACATGATCATGAATATCATAAGGGGCCGAGTTGTATTTTCTTTCTCGCTACTGTACTATCAACATTATTTAATCATATAATTTGTTTGATTTGTGTTACGTGAAGGGTAAGTCTTAATTTGTTTTTCCTTCAAATAATTATTATTTACTTAAGAATCAACATCAAACAAAGCTTTAGTAAGTCTTTTTAATAAATCAAACAACGTATTGTCACTTTTGAACCACAAAAATCCTGATTACAAATATAAAGAAAAGTTAACTATAATAAGAACAAAAGCAAAAAAAAAAAAAAAGAAATCATTAACAGAATTACTTTTTCTAGTTCCATCGAACAGGAGGGGAAAATCACACTTTATCTATTTACAACACCAAATACAAAAAGAAGAAATAAAAGCAGATATATAACGATTAACGCACGAGTGGCACAAGGAAACTTAATTAATATTTTATTGTTTTCGCTTGGCAAGCATTCAACATTTTCCTGTCGTCTTTTTCTGCTACGTTTTTCATTTTTACTGCCATAAAAGTTGTTGGCTGTACCGGCACTTTCCTCTTACTCGCATGTATTTGTTAAGTTGGGTCTGTTCTTACTTCTGATAGTCTCTGTATATTAAGTGTGAGCGGAAGTGCTCATCACGAAATTATGTTAAACCGGAAACTACACATAAACGTGGCAGAAATACGAGTTAAAAGAAACTAGTTGACAAAATGTAAAAAAAAACACAAAATATGGTAAAGAAATGGTAGCATAAAGATTCCTTGCAGAGTTTACAGCAAGCAAATAACCGTATTCAGTCAACACTTTGTGATTTGTTTTTTTTTATCACAGAAAACTTTGACGGATACAAAGAGTATTTACCTAAATTTTAAACAGAAAGCTAAAGTGTTAATAAGATATTTAATATAATTTAATTAAAGATACTTCCATTATACTTGTAGGTAACGCTACAAAATGTGTGCAAAAAAATATTATTTTCCAATTAAAATACTTAAGATAAAAGGTGTATAAACATGAGAGGGTAACCCGGAAATAAATATGAGAGGGCACCAGGTACCATAGTGCCTATAAAAAGTTCCAGAATCATTTGTTTTAAACTGTCCGTCTTATTTCTGGATGGTTATACTACTTGTGTAGCTCTCATAAACTAAAACACTTCATTACGAGTACTGAGTTTTGTAACTCTCTTAGCTTTGACAGTTCTTTTTATAAATGAAACAATATGTTTTTTTTTTGTCGATCCCATTTAGGTTAGTTTCAGTTTATGTGAATTGGTTTTAACGAAAGCCACCGAGATGTGGAAATTAAATTAAAAAAAGTTCATTTACAACAGTGATGAAATTTATTTCTAAGCCAAAGGAATGTCATATGTCATATGTCCATTTTGCAATATCTAAGAAATGACTGTAAAAGTTTATTACATTATTATTTCTGCAAGATGGTTGTCTAATACCGCCTATTTAAAGTTAAGTTTACATTCGTATTAATTATAGAGCGACACCTTTTTGTCATCATTTTTTCGCGAAAATTAATTTTCCAATCGGCAAACCAAGCGATGGGTACATAAAATTTATGCTAACAAGTAAGAAATTATAGTCGGTCTAGACCGACTATACGATACCCTATACCATGGTTTAGAGACCCTATATCTTCCATCAAACTAATTCGATATAGAAAATAAGCATAAACAAAATTTGAGTGGCATTGTTATTAATTTTTTTGGCTGCAGATATGGAAAAATTCTTATGGGGTGCTATACTTATATGGGGACTAGTTCGAAAAATGGACCGATCCTGACCATATTTGGTAAAGTTACTTATATTTTGAAAAAATATATATAAACCAAATTTGAGAAAAATCTGTGCTATATTTTTGTTTTTTGATAGGTTTAAGTGTCGATCGGGAAGCAGCTCTATATGGGGCCTATGACTAAGAATTGTCTTATAGGGATTATTTTTGGACTACTGAATAGTGGATATAATAAACCCATACAAACCTAATTTCACTGAGATCTAAATGAAAATTTGTATCTTATGGGAATTTATGTCGATTTCATAGGGGTCATTTGTATGGGGACTAGGTCTCAACATGGACCGAATTTCACCAATTTCAAAAGCGTTCATCCCATAGCCGATGAAAGCTTACATACAAAATTTATTCAAAATATATTTGCGACCTGTAGTTTGGTTACAAGGTTTACATAGACACACAGACGGACGGACGGACGGACGGACATCATTGAAACGACTCAGAAAGTTATCCTGAGCCGATCGGTATAATAAAAGATGGGTCTAGGTCAAATATTTTTGGTAGTTACAAATAGCAGCACAAAGTCATTATACCCAAACCACATAGTGGTATAAGGTATAAAATTATGTTCTTAATAATTGTTCAATGACATTACAAACTTAAGATTTTAGGTAAATTTACTAAATAAAAGTTTCTAAAATTTGGCTCGAAAATAGAAAGAGATATGTGATATTTTTTGCATAAAACAGTATTTCTTAATAAAGCCACGCTGTTTTTAAAAATTTTCAAATGCAAATTTTGATGCCTTCAGCGGAAGCTAGGTTTTTGATTTTTGATCCATACTTTCTTGGAGAATTTTTCTTCGAATTTTTCGTTGATTACGGTTTTCCTATACGCCTGTTGACAAAAAAAAATTAAATCACCTTGATATACATATATAGAAAAAGTGAAATGATGGTGCGCTACACTAGCACAGTGTCTTAAAATTTGTAAAAGAATAACAACAAAAAATTGTATACATTTATAAAACAGAAAGTTAAGTTTCAGAGTACTCAGTGAGCAGCTAACTGGAATTTTTACATTTGACACATTTGCCATCATTGCTAGAAAGAGTGGACATTAATTTTAAACTTTAGTGCTATCAGGATATTTGGTTATTTATTAAAAAAAAAAAATATATAGAAAAAACTTTCCGTCGTCGAACAAAAGGCGCCTACAACATTTCTTTTTTTTTAGATCTGCCAATTACCAATGCACAACATTTAGTACTTACATACAAGAATAGCAAACAAGCATCCTATTTCCAAAAAAAAAAAAAAAAAAAAAAACCCCATACTCAAATGATCTTCTCTATTTGCTTTGGGGAATGCTTAAAAAGTTTCACCTGCAACATCCGTTTTAGATTTCCTTATATTACGTAACCAAAATATGAAAAATACATGTAAAATCGGGGAGCTTTTATAAAGTATGCAGGGGTTAGTTAGTTTGTTTAGTTGGATATGTTCGATAAGTACACTTTGTTCTGAAAATATGTGGAATATGGTCTCTAAGTTCAATAAAATCTATTGAAAATTATTTTAACATTTTTCAGCTAGTCCAGGTAAGACAACATTTTATATTCTAGGATATGATGTCACTTATATAAAGCCGATTGAACACTAACAACAAATAAAGACTTTTTGAAAAATACATTGAATCTACATTATAGTTTGGTTAGATTGGTGACCAATATTTTTTTGTTTGCCTCAAAAATTCGGAAAATCAAAGTAATTTGACACCAGTTTTTTCCAAACAGCCGGAGCAGAATTGGCGATACCGCTACCATATTTGGTAATAATGTAGCTAATACTTCGTTGAACAAATTTTATTCCCATTTTATGCGAAAAATAATTTTTTGCTGCATTTTTTTACTTTTCTCGTTATTTTGACATTTCTTGTGTTTAATATACCTAGCGCCAACTATCAAAAATTAGTTCAGCTGGCGTTCCACGGATAACCAGAATCTGTAGAATGAAAATTTTGCGACTAGTCGTGAAACTACACCAGTTTTTAGCTGCGATGGCGATTTATTGAAAACCTATTCTCAGTATGATCCATCAAACAGCATTGCCGTTTGAGTTATGTTAATAAAGAATGTTTCTAAGTGTTTATATACATGTATAATTGTTTACTATTTCTGATATGCTTGTCTTCAGATATAGTGGAAAGGGGTCTGCGGATACCATACTGGCAGAAAATTTCTGGCCTGAAAAAAATACGTTTGAAGCCGTAGATTGCGAAAAAAGGCCAAAGCAGATGGAAGTAGATGGCCAAAGCAGATGGAAGTAGATGGCAAAGAATAGAAAGCTCAAACCCACGATGAACTATCATTATTGGAGGATTACCAGAATTCAGATTATGGTGATAAATAAACTGTATGTTGTACTGCACTGCAGATAAACCCAATGATGAATCCGAAAATAATATACTCCTTGATAATGATGTACTCTAATTTTGTACGCTTATCTTATATGGAAGTGGTATATGTTATTTTTTTCTACTTTTTATATATTCCTGTTTTTGTCATTATAATTAATGTAGAATCGTTTTTAACATTGTTCTATAACTTGAACTACATTATGTATTGCTTTGCTCTTAGTTGCATTTTAAATCCTCTCAATAACATTAATTATGAACAATGTTGGTAGCACAGGTGGAATTTCCAAAAATGTAACGCTAAATATGATAAAAATTTTGGCTTAACAGAAGGAAGGTGTACAAATTTGTCACATAAATGCCAAAATCCTATCGAATTAAATATACGAGTTTAGAATAACTTTCGAAAATTCCAATATTGACGTATTTTGTGTCTCGGAGACATGGTTCACTGACTCAACTCTTAATAGTCAGTTTGGATGGTTATAATATTTTTTGAACGGATAGATATCAAACAGGCGAAGACGGGGTTTTAAAGGGTGGGGGCGGTGTTGCCATATATGTAAAAAATACTCTTAAGTGCAAATTTTGTTGCAAATCTGACAAAGAAGACAAAATTGAGAACATTTTTATTGAAATTTTATCGCTTGGAAGGAAGATGCTAGTTGGCTACATTTATAGACCAAATAGTCGTATGGATTTTTAAAAACTAATTAAAACTATCCAAACATACACCGTGGCATATAATGATATAGCAACCCTAGGTAATTTCAATTCTAACCTCTTCGTTGAATTATCATTTAAGGACAGTATGTTGACACATGGACTCATTCCAGTCAACATTACCACCCCAACACATTTTACAACCTTTAACATCACTTATAGACCTTATTTTTGTGAAGTAAATAAATTTTATTCTTATCGGGATTTTAAGAACGTAAACTACAATTTATTATATGACAATTTCTCTCAAATTAATTGGAGCAGCATTTATTTGATGCCTTCTGTTGATTATCAATTATCTTTCATTGAAGACAATATTATAAAACTATTTGATGACACGGTTCCCTTAAGAACGAAAATGATAACTCCAAAGAATAAACCATGGTTTACCAACAAAACTCAGCAACTAATACACCGAAGAGATTCAGCCTACTCAAGATGGAAACGTTTCAAGACACTTGAACTAAAAACTGAATTCCGATCAGCTCGAAGCGATGTCAATCACGAAATTAGGATCGCTAAATCAGAATATTATAATAATCGCTTTAGTACTGAGTTGGATTCTAAATAAACTTGGCATACTATTCGCGAAATTGGTATTGGTAATTTTGTTACCAGAAACTGTCCTGTTGATGCTGATGAACTCAATAAGATGTTCACTAATATATCTATGATTCCAACAGACATTACAAGCCGTAATTGTAAAAAATGTGTAAAATTAATCTAATTTGCAAAAACCTAAATTATTTATATACAAAGATGATGTACTCGGCAAAAGAAAACATTTGATACCCATATTGCCCTATTCAAAACGAAGGGTTACCACCCCATTGCATTTTTGTCAAAACGCAAACTAGCACGAATTTCAAAAAAAGCTGAGAACCGTTTTTTATTAAGAAAAAAATTCAAAAACCTTTTTTTTTAACAAAATATCTTTAAAAAAGGACAAAGGTGATCGTCCTTGGACAAATTGTATATACAGTTAGACGCGCCTTAAAAAAACCTTTCTCAGGATACCCATATTGTATATGTTGGTAAGGAAACAGATTCTTAAATTAACAAAACATGCAAAAGTGGACCCTTTTTCAAAAAAATCCAGCTCACGAGAGGTTAAAGCTAGAGCCGAAATATTTTAGATGTCATCATAAAAAATACCAATGTTCATATTGACGGGGATACACCTTGCACGATTTTCGCTTCCATACAACTTGAGTCGCTCTAATGCATAGTCGGTTTCGGTTTTAATAGTTCTATTATGATGGATGTACCGAGTCCCAAACTCTTGTTATAAGTAACTGATGCACCGGAATATGATACGAACTGAAATATATAACAATTGCTCGAGCAAAGGGCCCACAATTTATAAATGAAACGAATCGGTTTTCCACGTATATAAATATATAAATTTTCATTTTTACAAATGTGCCTTAGAGGCACATGGGCTAAGATGGCATTGCTGAATTTATGAACATTTGCACCATCTATCAACATCTCATAGGTATATGAAATATCGTTACGAACTGAGAGCAACAGAAATTTTAGCTTAATTGGCATATTGGCAATTTCATTCTAGATATCAAATATTGCCAGGGATTGCAAATGAAAAGACACTACAATTCGTTTTCATACAATTGAAACCAATACACATTGAAAATGGCATAGTGAAAACCATGCACAAAGCTATTTTTATGGTCATGGTTTGACAAAAATATATTCTTCTATAAAAAGATATATGAATCAAGTCATTGCCAGATATATTGCTGTGTAGAGAAATTGTATTTTCTGAACTTAAAATTAAGTTTAAAAACAAGTTTTACTTAGAAGTCATCTACTTCTTGTTAGACGGAACAGTAAATTGAATTTGTTTTTTTTTACTATTTCTTAAAGAACCATTTGAATTTTAAGGCTATAATAAACAAAGTTTGATTTCTAAACTGTATACATAAAGTTTTAATATTTTATAAAAAAAAAACTTTACATTTTCATTAAAAGTGTTCATATTTATAGAACATAGTAAAGTTCTATATACAGATTATGTAAAACTTTTGTATTCACATATTTCTATGTAGAGACAACATCAATGATTGTTATTAACAAAAGTGCAGTTTGAAAATAACCAACATTATATTCGCATTAAAACTTAAAGGTTTTGCTTTCTTTCTTCTTCTTCTTTTCAACAATAAACATTTAAACTTCACAAATTCACTAAAGACGTGGTTCCTAGTTGGCGGTTTTGTTTAAACGGAAGTTGCTGTTTGTAAGTTTACTCATTCTATTGAACAAACTAATAAAGTTTTATATTGAGATTATATATATTTTTTCTCAAATGGATATTGAAATTTTGCGAAAACCTATTTCAGAAAAATAATGTTTTTCTTTAGAATAAGATTGCAAATTGTAGTAGTAAGAAGATGTTTTGGTGGCGAGCAAAGATTATTATAACAAAATAAACACTATAGTTGTAAAATTTATTTAAGAAAAAAACTGTTAGTAAAACTACTTAGGATGATATAATCGATTTAAAGTTATTTAAGCAATATTGGCAATACCTTAAACAGTGTTGCTCATAATACAAACTAGAAATATATTCAAAATGTACATTGGGTCGAACTATAACTTCATATTTTACTTCAAATAAAATACTTAAAATAAGCTGAACCAAAAATATTCATTTGCCGTGTTAGTATTAGTATAGATGTGTAAATGGACTAAAAATTATAGAGAGTTTTGGCTAATATTTTTTACAATTCTAAATTACAAAAAATAAGCTCAAAGTAATAATGGAATACCTTATCTTTAATATTCATAGGCTAGGCGATTTCTTTTGACCGATGTTTTGTTCTACGGTTTTAAAATTTTTCATCTTTGAAAGCATATAAAAAGATAAACATAAGTATTTAGTATAACCGATTCTATTTTTTTGGAATCAAACAAGTACCAGAAATACCATCCTCAAATTTCACTGGAATCGTACTAAGGCATTTGACTACTCGATAATGTTCAACCACTTTCAATACAAATTTTTGACATAATTATACAAAAAATTTTGCAAATTGCGGTCTTGTCGTGGCGAGGCGGCTTAGTAGGGTGCAATGATCCCGAGAGCGATACCGGCGGTAGCGTAGCTACTGGTAAGGCCTCCCTTGCTGGTAAGGTCAAGTGGGCGCACTCGAAGCTACCAGCAATCCCCAACAACAGCAGGCGACTTAACCGGTTGGTCTTCTTCCAACTCGACGTCCCGGGATGCAGGCTAGACAATAACATCGCGTCTATGCTCAGAAGTTCGCCGATCTCAGACGCTTCTGTCTGAAGGCCTGACTGGTGGCATAAACTGGCAGCCCCAGCACCAGCCTATGTTGTATAGGCTAATTACCCGTACCTCCGAATTTAACTGATTACTGAAGCCGAGTGAAATAATAATAATAACCAACCGCTCCCTCTGATGGCGACTATTGGAATGAAAACACGGAAACGATTTGGAACCTGGAACATTAGAACATTAGCAGAAACATCAAGGTTAGCGCAACTAGAACATGCACACAGAAAATGGATTCGTTGTCGCAACCAAATTTGTTGCCAACCGAATTTTTGTAGTCCCAAGTACTATCACAATATTCTTTTGTGATAACTGAATTATATAATCTATATAAACGTAGAATGGTAAGTGCAATTGTAGATAAATATAAATTCGATTGTTAGAACTGTGGTATATAGTTGGTACAATGAATGGATTTATTAATTTTATTTACCATTTATCTATGTTTTTGCTGATATAAAATATTTAAAACACTTTTTTAATAATAACTTTTATTAATAAATTTTATTAATAATTTATTTTTATTTAAGCGATATAAGACAATAGCTTGCAGTAATATAGTAATCATTAATCTTTATGTAGTCCATACATACTTTATAAATTTTACAATTTTGAGAAAAATATTTTTCTGTTCCACTTATTAACAAGTAAGAAAGTTATAGTCGGTCTAGACCGACTATACTATACCCTATACCAAGCGTTTAGAAACCCTATCTCTTAGGCCCAACTAACTGGACATAGAAAATAAGCAAAACCCAAATTTGAGTGGGATTTTTATTAATTTTTTTGGCTGCAGATATGAAAAAGTTCATATCGGATGCTATATCTATATAGGTACTAGGTCCAAAAATGGACCGATCCTGATCATGTTTGCTAAAGTCTCTTGTATTTTGCAAAAATATATACAAACAAAATTTGAGAAGAATCAGTGCAACATTTTTGTTTTTTAATAGGTTTAAGTGAAGATCGGGAAGCAGCTCTATATGGGGTCACAGGGATCATTTTTGGACTACTAATAAATGGAAGTAATGAACGCATACAAACCCAATTTGAGTAAGATCTATATGACAATTTGGATCTTATGGCAATTTATGTCGATTTCATATGGGTAATTTGTATGGGGGCTAGGTCTGAACATGGACCGATTCTCACCAATTTCAATAGCGTTCATCCCATGGCCGACAAAAGGTTATATACCAAATTTCATCAAAATATATTCATATTTGCGACCTGCAGTTTGATTACAAGGTTTACATGGACACACAGACGGACGGACGGACGGACGGACGGACGGACGGACGGACGGACATTGTTAAATCAACTCAGAAAGTGATTCTGATTCGATCGGTATAATTAAAGATGGGTCTAGGTCAAATATTTTTGGTTGTTACAAACAGCAGCACAAAGTCATTATACCCAAACCACATAGTGGTATAGGGTATAAAAATCATAACATATCGGCATATTGTCCGCAAAATTTCCTGAAATAATAAGTTGGTATTAATTGGGAAAACATTTTTTTTGAAGAAACTCAACTTGACCACAGAGTAAAATAAATGCAACAATCACAAATTATGATCACACATATGTCACTTGCTCTTAAATCAATTAATCGACATTCTGTTACAGAAAAGAATTGATTGGATGAAACACATTGTGTTCCAATACATCGCGATATATTTTTGGTCTTTGGTGAAATCACAAAACATTTGATCGACCTCATCCAACACGAAACATGTCATATTGTACGTGTGTATAGACATGTGTTTAGTCATTTCTAAATAAGGTTTGATAAGATGACCACATCGTGATGACCAGCTTCCTGGTTACGTACGTCCTTAGAAATATTTTTTTCGTCAACACAGGCGTGGAAACGAACTATCATATTTGCGTTGACAAGTCAGGAGTTGTTGCTGAAATCAAATCCTGGACGTATTGATTTATTGTAATATGATAATAAATAACTTTTACAGGTATTCCACAGAGTTCAGACCATATCTCTCTATCTTTAACACGACTATTGGTAGTGCGCAGTTGAATGGCAGATTGTTTTTCTAAACCACAAGCATAAATGTCACACAAAAGCTTCTTCCCAGACGCGCTGAAATACACTTTCAGGTTTCGTATTTAATTTACATACTTCTATGATCCATTTTTTTGTATACATAAATTACATTGAAGTTTTTGTGATATTGATTTGAAAATTTAAATGTTCATATAATATTCAAAAGCTGTTTTTTACATTTTTTTTTTTAAATGACAATTTAATTCGAAAATTCAGTATGACTAAACATATTTTTATATTTATTCGGTATTTACAACAGAATTTTATTCATACAAATTTCTGTTGGTTAGAAATACCAAAATAGTTTAATAGTTTTGGTTTCTTTTATTATAACCGAAAAATAATTCTTATTACAAATTTAATTTGTAGGAATGTAACCAATAATTTGTTACAATATCTGTTAAAACATTTTTGGTTTAAAATATGTTGTTATAACCGAATAAGAAATTGCAGTTGCCAATATTTGGGATTGAAGTATGTAATTCTTGGATTTATAAGGTTGCCTCAATTAAATTAGTTGAATATTTTTTATAAAGAATTTTATTAGTAAATGGAACTATTTTTGTTGTTGCAGATACTTTTATTTCAGAAGAATTGTGTTTATACAGTAGTTATTAAAGTAAATATATTGTATTATTAAATATTGAAGAATTATAATAGAAATTCTTATTATCTTAATAAATTTTTCTAGTCTTAACCGAATTCCAACCAATTTTTTTTCTGTGTGTGAGTTTATACGCCTTAACCTCTTGTTTGTGGGACTCAGTGAACACAAAACTCCCCTCGATACAACACTTATTTACTCGGGAAAAACTGCCGGTCAAAGAAGAGAAAGCGAAGTTGGCTTTCTGTTATCTAAAGAGGCTAGACAAGCGCTTATAGAGTGGCAACCACACGGTGATCGAATTATTGTTTCAAAATTTAGAACAAGAGCCAGAACTTTGACATGCATACAGTGTTATGCGCCCACCGAGTTAGCCGATCCACAAGACAATGAGAATTTTTACGACTCATTGTACGCTGTTATAAACAGTTGTCCTCAAGGGAAATCAAGTTTATTTTGGGAGACTTCAACGCCCCAATTGGATCTGAAAACCGCTGAAAAGAGCAAGTAATGGGAAAACACGTCCTCGGCTCAATGAGCGATAACGGAGAGCGCTTCTATGAATTGTGCAACACTACGAGCCTCACTATAGGAGGTAGTCTCTTCCCACACAAGTGAATACACAAAGTCACTTGGGTGTCCCCAGACTATGTAACAGAGAATCAAATTGATCATATTGCCATAAGTAAAATGTGGAGGCACTCGCGTTGCGATGTGCGCAATAAAAGAAGTGCTGACATGGCCAGCGACCATCACCTGCTTATCGGCGAACTTCAACTTAAACTAACTGCAGTCAACGGAAAGCCACAAAGCAAAAGAGCACGATATGCTCTCGACAAATTTGCCAACCTTTCTAACTTAAATCGATACCAGTCTCTTCTATCGGCCCAAGTGCCGAGTCCAGCGCCGCCAGAGGACGACTTTGATGCCGAAACATACTGGGAACGAGCAAAGAAAATTATCACTGAAACAGCACAACAAAGCGTTGGAAAACAACAAAGTCGTAATAGGCCTTGTATCTCCGAGCACACGTGGGGACTCATTGAGGCACGAAAAGAAGCCAAAGAAATTGTGAGCAGGGCAAGAACACGCCAAGCAAAACAACAGGCCCAAAGCAACTTCAATATTGCTAATCGGAGAGCAAAACGCAGCACTAGAGCCGACAAACGAAAGTGGTTAGACAATTTAGCCACTGAAGCACAAAAGGCAAGCGAAACCCATAGACACAAAGACCTTTACAAAATTACCAAAATAATGGCTAGACGCGTACATGTCTATACAAAGCCGATCAAAAATTCTTCATGTGAATTAGTGAACTCAGCCGAAGGCTAACTTAGGGTCTGTGAAGATCACTACAGAAATCTTCTTGCGGGGAACAACACCAACCCTCAACAGGAGCTTTTCAGCAGACACAGCGAGCATACTCCGTGCAACGGCGTTAACATCAGCGCACCAAGTATAAGTGAAATCGAGACAGCTATAACACAGCTCAAAGTAAGTAAATCCGCTGGTCCGGACAACATTGCTCTCGAATTTCTCAAAGCTGACAAAAAATCATCAGCGCAAATCCTACAACCACTCATAAATTATTATTGGTCGCGCGAATCATTATCGCAAAACATGAAACATGGCATCATCAACCTCCCCAAAAAAGGCGACCTCATGGAATGCTCCAATTGCAGGGGGACAACGCTTTTAAACGTTGCTTACAAAGTAATTGCTCAAAGCCTGCACAACCGACTTACTCAAACCGTCGAGCCACGTCTCCTTCGAGAGCAAGCTGGACTTAGGCCGCAAAGATCATGCGCCGACCATATAAACAGCCTAAGAATCATTGTAGAGCAGTCTAGCGAATGGTGAGCCCCATTATACTAGTTATTTATCGATTTTAAGCGCGCTTTCGACACGCTCCATCACGTCGCTATCTGGACCGCATTAGAATGCAGAGGTGTTCCAAATAAGATGTTAGAACTCATAAAAGGTCTCCACGATGATGCGCAGTGCTCAGTTCTCCATGCAGGCGCTTTCAGCGAAAAGATAAAAATTAAATCAGGCGTTCGACAAGCATGCATACTTTCTCCATTACTATTCAATATAGTCGTCGATATGATAATGTCGGAAGCCATGAACGGAAACTATGGCATCTTATTTGGCCTCCATAGTAAACTCAGCGACCTCGATTACGCCGATCATATCTGCTTCATGTCGCATAGCTATTATGAGATGCAAACCCTATTGGACAAAGTAGAAAAGCAAGCACGTGCAGCTTATCTGTCCATAAACATAAACAAAACAAAATCTATGCGCCTGAATAGCAATTATACAACGAACTTCCAGCAAGAAGGTACATCCATTGAAGATTTAAAAACCTTTTGTTATCTTGGAAGCTACATCTCGAACAGCGGTGGCAGCCAATAAGACATAAAACACAGGCTACCAAAAGCCAAACAAGCATTCGCCACCTTGAACAAAATATGAAAATCATCAAACACCTCATTAAGGACGAAAATTCGCCTATGGGTGCAAAAGTTGGAGCATATCGGCTGGCGATGCACAACGCCTTCAGGCATTCGCGAATCGCTGTCTTCGTCGCATCTTGCGCATTTTTTGGCCTGAAGTAATTACCAATAATGAGCTGTGGTTTAGAACAAACCAATAACTTATAACAGAGGACATTAAGATGCGTAAATATAGATGGATCGGACACACGTTAAGAAAACCTGCAGATGATGTCGCAAGGAAAGTCCTTGATTTCAACCCTCAAGGGAGTAGAAGACCGGGACACCCACGCAATATCTGGAAGAGGCAAGTCGAAATGGAAATCAGAAACGCCGGAAAAAGTTGAAGTGAAATAAAACAGTTAGCGTTAGATAGAGCTAGATGGAGGTTATTTATCACGGCCCTATATTCCTCTTAGGAATTAAAAGATTAAATATATATATATATTATGAGTTCATATATTTTTAAATCACTTGCACTGACAGATTATTTTCCTAAAATATTGAAGCATTCTAATGAAACTGTTGGCTGGACTAACTACTACTTGAAAAAGTTCAGACACTTAACACTTAAATGTATGAAAATATGTTATTCGTATATGTTTGATGTCTATTAAAAAAAAAAATAAAAAATTCAAGAATGATTGGAAAAACTACCAACGAAAATATTTTAAAAATTTTAAAATATTCTGATAAATATAAGGGCGTGTGGGAACAATTATTTGATTTAGAACAAAAATTTTGTAAAATTCTAAAAACTTAAATTTTTATTAAACTTTATGCAGTGGACTACAGTGGATTATATTCAAAGTTTACTCATTAAAAAATATAAACCATCCCGAACAAAATTGTGAAAATATGCTCTTATTTGAAGTTTGGTGGTATTTCCAGAAATTTTTCTACAATGACTTATATTTCTTGGAACTACGAGAGCGGTCCTAGAAAAACCCGACCTGTCAAAGAAAACGAAACAAATTTGGAAAAAAACGTTCCTTTATTTCTCTACATAATCTCATTTAAGCTCAATAGACTTTTCCCAGCGGTAACCTATTTATAGTAAAAACTGTCTAGCTCCATTAATCACAGACTCTACATCTTCATTGTTGGCAAATTTTTTACTACCGCACTGTGGCTGAAATTTTGAGTTCATTGGCCAAAAGTCAATTTTTTTTGTCACCGATTTTAAAAGTTTTAACGCCATTTTGTAGCTAATATATCCAGATTAAGGTAGCCAAAAAATTAGATTAAGCTATTGCCAATTGTGAGCGTGGCTTGCTGTCAAATTCAACTGTTTTTTTAATCTCAGAAAAAGGTGTTTTTTTTTTTTCTTGTATTTATCAAAAATAAGTGGTTACTACTCGCAAGTTATCATCGATAATGACCTGCGGTCCCTTGTACAATGTTGGTCGGACTGTCATCTTTAGTTGTTGTAATTGTTTAGTTGTTACCGTTTAATATCAGGGGCATTATGAAATTTATAATATTAACAGGCTAGGCGATTTCTTGTGACCGATTTTTTGTTCTACCGTTTTATCCCGATTTTGACCAAACATATAATATTTGAAAGGTTTTTCTTTTTAACTATTTTTCAGATTTACAGATTTTTAAATTTGTTCATTTATTTTGAGCAAATTGCATTTAAAGTTGCTTTTAACACATACATAAAATTATACAATGCTATGTGTGTGTTTATTAAATTTGTTAATGTGTTGTAATAAAAATGAGTATGTTTTTTGTGTTGATTTGTGAATTGGCTATAATTGATTAGCATACATTTAGGGTCTTTACTAAATGAAAAAAATAAAATTTCCTAGAATTTGCTCGAATTTCGAGGGCTTGAATCCGCTAGTTTTTTTTAAATCAAATTAGATTCAAAGTGAAATTTCCACTAGATGTTTTGGTAGTTCCTTTTAATATACTTTTTCTTTCAAACTCTGCTAACAGTTTCTGATAACATTGGCAACAGTTTGACGGCAGACCTTTGATTCTTTGGCCAACTTTTTGTAGGACCCAAATGGATATTTTTCAAAAATAGTTATTAATCTTAGCACGTACTTCTATTTCATCACTCCTTTTGATCAAACTAACAATTAATGTACATGATTGTCACCAAACCTGATAAGTGACATATTTTTCAAAGAAAACTTGGTTAAAAAATTCAAATTATGTTTGCGAAAAATGTGTCTCAAAACACAGTATGTATAATTCTACGTAACCAATGGTTTAATGGGCGAGTTGCCTGAAAGAAACTGTTCGTAGGTGAAGCAAATAAAAACAAGCAAGATTATTAATTTCTTTGGTAACCTCCACCCGTGTTCTAACTATAACATTATAAGCAAGGTTACAAACACTAATGGACGTAGTAGGTAAGATTTTACATTATAATGGCTAAATTTTCTACTACAATTGGTGACGTGGTGAACGACTTGAAAAATTAAGTGACTTTAAAAGTTCTGTTGGAAAATTAACTCCTTCATCTTCTTCATTTTAAATGAAAGTGAATGTTATCACATTATTTTTTACTGCCCAAATTTTTATTTCGCTTAGCCATTGAAAATAGTTCGGTAAGACAGCTAACTCCACCTGTCGGAAGTTTTTGTAGTTATGAAATTAAGAAAAATACATACAGGGAAAACTAAAGTTTCATAAGTATCTGAACCTCAGCGCCACCTGTCGGATATAAGTTTCGTCAAAGGTCTTTTTTAATTAAAAATTATATTGTATAAATTTAAGCTAAATCGGTCGGCTGTTGGAAATATCGCCAAAGAAAAAGAGCAAAAAAATGAGAAATACCCTGAATTTTTTCTTCGTTATTTTTGGGCTTAATTTCGTTTATTAAACTTGGGTTATTATTCATTATGAAAAATCACCCAAAGATATGAAAAATGGCCTTATTTTTGATTTTTGTTTTTTCTTCTATTACTATTCGATATTTTGGTTAACAGCGTTAGTGATCCACAGGGACCTCAAATCGAATATCATCATCAAAACCTAAATTATAAGGTTAACTCAAACATTTAATTGGGCTTAAATATTAAAAAAAATACGTAAAATAAATATCAATTTAAAATAAAAATTTTAATGATAACACAAGGCAACAAAAAAGAAAAAATTTTATGCCGAACAAAAACCACTAGACAATTTTGATGTATTGTGGTTCCAGTAGTACAAATATGGTACAAATTTTAAATTCTATGGAAAAGTTTTTTTTTTAAATTTTTAAGTAAAATTAAAATTTTTTTTAGACGTTTCTCCACATAACTAATGATAACTTCAAAACGTTTGGCCCGATAATATTAAAATAAATTTAGAAAAATTCATACTTACATATTCTTTAATCCGTCTATATATTGAGTTTCAATGGCTCCGTTGTTTCGGAGTTATAATAAATAATTGAAGCAAAAAATATATTTCTTACGAGAAAATATAAAATTTTTTTGTTTTAAAAAAATCATAAAAAATCTAAATGTGCAAAATTTGTTCTGATTTATTACTTTTTCGCAAAGCCACGTATAATGGAAACAAAATGAGATACCGGTCGTGAAAATCGATTGGTATTTTTCGAATTTATTCAAAATTAAATGAATTCGCTCATTTTCACAGAATTTTTGTTTTTTGTTTGATATACATAAAAATGAGCTGTTAATGTTCTTCTTTCGGTAGGTTAAATTTTAAAAACACTTTATATTTTACTAAAATTTACATTTTATTATTTAAGTTTATTATATTATATAAGATTTATTATTAAAAGTTTTATAATTATAAACTAAAAACTCTGGAATTGTTTTTTATACGATTTTCTATTATTGTTGAACGACGAAGTGTAGCTCTGAATACTCCTGCAAAAATCAGCCATCATGTGTGCATCCCAGCGACCTTCCATTGCTCCTCCGTTGTTCGCATATCTTGGTGAAATCGGTCGCCCTGTTCCTCGCTCAAGTCTCCTAGGTTTTCAGGATAACGATTTAAGTGACTGTGTACGTAGTGTTCTTTGATGCTCATGTTGCATCCAAGTCGATGGAAGTGAGATAACATCTCTTCAACGTGCGCAACGTAATCAGCGCCCTTGTTATTTCCTAAGAAATTTTGAAAAACCCATACAAACGAATCCCATGTATTCTTCTCAATTTCTGACATTGAACTGCCAAAATCAGTATCGTTCATAATATGTGAATTTGTGGGCTGTCAAATAGGCCTGCTTTTAGCTTTTTCACACTCAGATTTGGAAACTTCCTTGAAATATACTGGAAACATTCACTAACTTTGTTAAGTGATTTAACATATTGTTTCATCAGACCAAGTCTAATGTGAAGAGGGGGTAATATGATGGGATCTCGGGGCACTAGAGCCACATTTATAACATTTGGCATACCTAGAATCAGTGTTTACCTTGAAGGCCATTGTTTTCTCTTCCAATGTTCTGATTTAGCTCTGCTGTCCCATAAACATATAAAACAAGGATATTTGGTAAAGCCGCTTTGTTGACCTAAGAGGAAATTTACCATCTTAAGATCAATACAAATTACCACTTATATTCATCATAGTTAATCTTCTTGATGACCGATGCAATTACAGAGTATTTGCAATGAAGTATTTGCGGTGATATATTGGCCGCACACATTACAAAATAAATCCGGATTTTTTTAAAAACAAATGTTCTGGCTTTCTTGCTCATTTTTATTAGTACGTGAAAAATATTTTTAACTTGTAAGCTGAATGACTCTAATCTTTAAGTAGGGATAAAATGATGAGTCCATTATCGCAAACACTTCTTGAATGAAATTAAATGGCTCAATCAATTCTTATTAATACTGAGCGCGATTTCCAAGTGTGCCATATCTATGGACCTATCTTATGATACGACACTATAATTGGGATAACCCTTTTTATGGGTACAAAATTGTGCAAAATTCCATTACAGGTAGCCATCGGAAAACCACACATCAATAAAAAAGTACACTTTACTTACTTTACGTTTAATTGACTTTAAACGGATTAGGTATCATAAATGAACAGAAACAGCAATTCAGCGTCCACGAAAAATTATGAGCGTTTATTTCTTGGCTACCGCAATCATAAAAATCAAATAACCTTTTGTTTATTACTTATTTTTTTTAGTTCTGAGAATCACAAAAATGTCATAAAGGTTTTTTCCAAACAATTTTGTACATGTAAAGGGGGTTTGCCAAAATCGGTGTCGTAAAATGCACCTACTTTCTATGGTCTGCATTTTTAATATACCATTTTCTATAGAATATCGACGAAGCGTTTTTAAATTCATTCAATAACATAATATTTTTTAGTCATTAGTATGTAAACCAAAGAAATAATCACAGTGCTTGTAAAATGCGACACCTTCAACTAATTGTGAACAAAAGTTTTTTTGTGAAAATGAACGAATTCACTTAATTGTGAATAAATTCGAAAAGAACCATTCGATTTTCTCGTTCGTGGCTTTGCGAAAAAGCTATAAATCAGAACAATTTTTGCAAAAAATTTGATATTTTCACGTAGAAAATATATTTTTTGCTTCAATTATTTATTATAACTCCGAAACTACTGAGCCGATTGAAATTAATATACAAACGGATTAAAGGTTGTGTAAGTATGAATTTTTCTAAATTTATTTTAATATTATCCGACTCACCTTTTTGAAGTTATCATCAGTTATGTGGAAAAAGGTTTAAAAAATTTTTTAATTTTACTTAAAAATTAAAAAAAAAAAAACTTCTCCATAGAATTTAAAATTTTGACCATTTTTGTACTTAGGTAGCCATGGTGCATCAAATCTATACCTTGATTTTTGTTCGGCATTTTTGCTGTTGACCTGTGTACATTTTACAGTAAAATAAGACATCAACATGATGTTTCTAATCTCGCTATAGACATGAAATATATTTACTTTTTATTTGTATATGTATAGGTTATGACATTTTGTAATTAACAACGATATAAGCCCACAGATGCTAAAACGTATGAGCAACATTGCATCACGTCTAAAATAAATATATTGCTTATACGTCTCCATTTTGTAATTGATTGGTGGAGTTTTTAAAATGAAATTTATACTTTTTATATAAACGTTGTTTTAAAACCTAAAAAACTTAAAACATTCCCATACAAATCTAAATATAATTAAAGGTGGATTTCAAATTAAGATGGAAAATTTAATCAACATTAGAGAAGAGTACTTTAAACAAAAATATATATTAAATTATTTAAATAGAAATTTGTTGTTAACATTGTCTTTTGACAATGTGTGTATACATATATTCCAAAAAGCTAACTGATATTAAAATTTCCTTTTGAAATTTGGGAGGATAAAAAAAAAATATTTTTGTTGTAAAAAGGAGTTTCCTTACGGGCTAATGATGGTCAAATTTGGTGTAAATAAAAAGATCAATTTATTTTCATTTTTCAAAAAATTTTTACAGTGTACCTTATATTCCCAAACTAACAGAAACAAAAACAATGAAAGGCATGTTCAACGATGAAAAAGCAACCATAGCTCACAAATCAAACAAAACACTAAACCAACTTTTTACACGTAATAAAACCAAACAAGACATCCTAAACAATGACAACGTTGTATATGAAATTGCATGCCATGGAAATGAGAGGGAGAAGTGCAACAAAGTTTATGTTGGAACAACAAAAAGAATGTTAGGTACACGAATTGCTGAACATAAGGCGGACATAAACAAACAGAGAGAAACCACAGCACTCGCTCAGCATGTGAAAGAAAATAATCATATGGCTAATTTTGACGAAGTAAAAATACTGGATAAGGAGAGGAAAATAAATAAACGATATACATTAGAAAGTTTACGCATACAACAGCGATTAGAATATGCCATGAACACAAGAGAGGATAAAGACAACACAAAACTACAATATTCGGTTGCAATTACTTAGTATAATAGTTAAAGTTCTGTGATACTAGTGTTAAGATCAATTTGTGATATCTGTGTACTGTGTTGTCATCATTTATTTATTTATTTTATTTATTTATTTATTTACAATTTCTGTGTCGTGAAGTCCAGTGTTTTTTAGATAAATAAGTGACTACAATTAGTAGGATGTAATATAGAATCGTAAGTTGATCAGGGATACAAACATTAATTTTCTTTTTCTAAAAATATTTTTCTAAAAATAATTTAAAAATTTGTTTTATATCTATTTTATTTTGTCGCCATAATTTAAATAAAATTATACACTCCTGAAGAAGTCTGAAAAAAGCAGACGAAACGTTGGGTGAAAAATGAAAATAAATTGATCTTTTTATTTACACCAAATTTGACCATCATTAGCCCGTAAGGAAACTCCTTTTTACAACAATAATTCTACATTTAATGGTCACAAAAGAAAAATTTCATAAAAAAAAAAAAAAAAATATTTTTAATTTTGAATTAAGAAAATTTTTATTTATTAAAAAGATCTCCTAATACTGCTCTCTTAAATCTAAATGTACATTACAATTTAATTGAGCATTTATTAAATTCTCATAGCTTTAGAAATTTCCATTGGTTTGGATTTTTATTGTTTTGCAAATTCACCTAAATGTTTCTAATATAATTTGCCATTAAAAATTGGAAAAGGTTATTAAAAAAAATTATCCCAAAAATATTAACTGATTGTATTCTATTTACATATGGTTGTACATATATAAAACATTTATTTGTTAGGATACCGCTAACACCATTGCAACAGCGGACAACAAGGCTTGATATATTTTATAAATTATAAAATTTTCAATAATTAGAAATTTATGATAGAATATTTCAAACCATGCATTTTTTCTCCAACAATTGATAAAATATGTATAGCGCAACAAATAAAGCAAACATAAAAAAACTTAACGTGGACATACTGAAAATGTACTGTAAAAAAAATTACAGGCTAAAAAATTTTATTTTTTAAATTTACCTATTTTCACGGTTCTGAAAAAAAAAAGTTTACGTATTGTATTTCGGGGCTAAGAAGTAATATGGCTAAAAGAGAGCAGCGAATGTGTTAAATAGAAAATAGGAAAAGAGATGAGGAAATGCTGCAATCACTTTCTTTACCATGGTTGTTCTGAGAAGCTAAAATTAAATTCTTTTGATTCCTTTAACGACTTTATCACCATAATCTATAAATTTAAGATTTATAATTTAAGAAACCTGTGCACTGGTTTCAGTACATAGTAAAGCCAAAGTACAGTGGAGCTAGCTTGTTGTGTCCACAATCACTTTTTTTTTGGACCTTAATTTCATACCCTGTGGTAAGGGATGGGCCAAGGAATTTTCTAATCCCTATATCCCTCGTACTTGAATATGGCTAAATTATTTGGGATCCTTTATACAACATCCATAGAGGTCATGTTGAATCCATTCAAAAACAATTTCTTCTGTTCTGTTTGCGGTGTTTTTCTTGCAATACGGCAACAAATTTGCCATCTTATGGCAGTAGATTGATTAATGACGATGCATTCTCAGAATTCTTGTTACGCATTTATTTATTTTTTTTAATATTCCTCAGCAATTTTCTATACCAACTATGCCATCGCCGGTCCGTTAAAAAGATTATGTACTAACTTTAGTGATTTTTAACAATTTGTTGATTATTCTCTAAACGTTAGTATTGTAAAACCTAACATTACACTGTGCAACAAATTCAGTTTAGCAAAAGTTAGGTCGACTCTGAGAGTGTGGGGTAAAAACAGAGGCTAAATTAGAAGACCCGTATCGCGGCGTTTGCTTATGTAAGTTGGAATTTTTTTTTAATCGACCTTCGAAATTTGCAGTCAAATGCCGATTTTCAGCATATTGTTTATATGGTTTTTTTGGCTATAATATATATATGGCTATATATATAAATATATATATATTTTCCAATCCGTAAAAGCTAAATTATTGCTAGAGACCTGTGCACCAATTAAAAAATTGATTTAGAAAATTTTTGTGGTGCTTATGAAGCAAAATGTTGGAAAAATTATTTTTTTTTCTTGCTTTTTGAAAATATTTTCAACAAAACTAAGTCTTTTTTGCTTTCTGTTTGATCTATAATATCAGTTTCTTCAATAAATTTCATTTGAAAAAAAATGGTCTTAGGCGATAATTTGCATTAAAAATCCCAAAACCATTAAATAGATAGCGATTTAGGTAGAAGTAATTAAAAAGGGAACTTCCAAGAATTAGGAATTAGCAAAACAACTTTTTTGTTTCAACCACCGCACAGGTAGCGATTTTTTTTTATTTCGTACAAGCGAACTTATTTCAAAAATGAAGATTCAGTTAAGACTCGAAACTCAGCCGAAGGTAATGTCTTTCAATTTTCGCTCGGTCGTGATAAAATTCGCTATTAGTTTTTTTTGGAACTTCTTTCATTTTGTGAGTGATTTAAATTAAGTGCATCGGTTTCATAAAAATAACACAAAAAAAAAAAAACATTCTATAATATATATTGTATTAAAAATGTCGGAACCAAAATGTAAAATAGACTAGGGATTTTTTTTTGGAAGCCTATAAACAATATTTCCCGCAAGAGCTTATCACTGACGTAAAGTATGCCCCTAAAAAAGTTTGCTTTAATTGCTATTCAATTCTTATGCAATGGAAAAGTGAAAAGAAGAAAGCTATGTCTTTTGGTATACCAATGACGTGGTTAGACAACAGCCCGCATCAAGAAGAAAATTGCTATGGATGTATCAACTACCATAAAACTTTGAATAGAAGGAAAGCAAAGAATAAAACTTATGTAGCAGTGCCAAATGTCCAATTACCATTACCGCACTCAGAATTCGTTCCAGTACCAACATAGCGAAGTATTGATCTTCAAACAGATATCAGTACTACAACCGGCGCTGCTACATCCATGGATTTCTTCTCAGAATACGACCCTGGTGAAGGTACATCCTATGAAACATCAAAGGACCCAATCCTAGTCACACAAAGCCAATTGGATGGAATTGTTGCAAATTTGTGTTTGACTTAGAAAAAATCAGAACTACTGGCTTCATTTTGGCGAAAGGTACCAAAGTAACAGCATATCGAAAACGCAAAAAAGAGTTAGAAAAGTTCTTCAATGTGAATGCTGCTAAAAATTTCGCTTATTGCAACGATATTGAAAAGTTAATGGAGAAGATAGGGTTAACCTATAAAAAAAATGATTGGCGTTTATTCATCAATAGTACAATAATAGCTTAATAGTTGTGCTTCTGCACAAGACAAATAGAACGCCTTCTGTTCCGATTGCGTATAGCACTGACACTAGTGAAAATTTCGATAATTTGAAACACATTCTGGAAGTAGTCGAATATAACGAACACCAGTGGCGCATTTGCTGCGACCTTCAAATAGTTTCATTGATTATAGGCTTCACAGCATCTGGCCGTCCAAAATATCCGTGTTTTTTGTGCGATTGGGATTCACGATACGAAGAAGGTATTAAAGGAAGAAACCAATACAAACAGCATAACTGGAATAGTCTCATTGGACGGAAATGGCCTAAAGACAATAGGCTACACGAAAGTCTTGTTCCTGAAATGAAAATTTTGTTGCCGCTGCTCCAGATTAAACTTGCTAAAAAATTTTTTTAAATATATCGCAAAAAGACCAGCAAGACTAAGTAACGCTAAAATTCAGGAACGGGTTGTTAGTGGTCCCGACATACGGAAACTAATGAGTCGTCAAGATTTTGACCAAATTCTGACAGACCGAGAAATAAATGCTTGGCTCGCATTGAAAGCAGTCATTAAAGAACTTTTGGGTAATGAACGCAAAGACAACTACAGGCAATCTGTTGCAAACATGATGGCAGCTTTCGATGAAATTGGGGTTAATATGTCGTACAAAATTCATCTCTTGCATCAGCATCTTGATCAAATCGCTCAACAGTTGCCAACTGAATCTGGTGAGCAAGGCGAACGTTATCACCAAACTGCGCTTCCATTTGAAATAAGGTAACTATAGAGAGCGCATATTTTGAATTCCTAAATTTTTCTAATATCTTTGTCAGAGTGCACAATTTAAACATGTTATCGATTGAAAACTATTTTCGTTTCAGGTACAGAGAAAAGAAATCTCCAGATGCAATACTCGCTGAAATATGTTGGTGGTATAAAAACACCTTTGAAGAAGAGGAAGACGAGGAAAAAGAGGAAGAAGGGGAAGACAAAGATGATATCCCATAATATCTGTTGGACGAAATTATCGACCTTTCTGATGATGATGACGATGACCAAGATATTAGGGAGAGCAGTGATGTTGATCCACAGCCGCCTGCTAAACGGCAACTGGCCAAATCATTAATTTAATTTATTTAATTTTTTTACTTAAAACTTTTCATAACTAACATTTCAAAAATATATTTTTTTAAATTTTTTAATAATTTCTTTTTCAATGTTTAATCAAAACCAACACTGAACAAAATTGGTCCATAAAAAATTAGAAGTAAATTAATATTAAGCTGGAAAACGCAAGTTTTGTATTATGATTGTTTTCTTTTCAAATGAAATTTATTGAAGAAACTGAGAAGCATATTATAGAGCAAACAGAAAGCAAAAAAGACTTAGTTTTGAGGAAAATATTTTCAAAAAGCATGAAAAAAAATAATTTTTCCATCATTTTGCTTCATAAGCACCACAAAAATTTTCTAAATCAGTCTTTTTAAAAACTTTAATTGTTGCACAGGTTTCTAGCAAGAACTTGGCTTTTACAGATTGAAAAAATATCAATTAGTAGACGAGTTATAGACAAAAAAACTATATAAACAATATGCTGAAAATCGGCATTTGAGTGCAAATTTCGAAGGTCGACTAAAAAAAAATTCGAACTAACATAAACAAACGCCGCGATACGGGTCTTCTAATTTAGCCTCTTTTTTCACCCCTCACTCTCAGAATCGACCTAACTTTTACTAACCTGAATTTGTTCCACAGTGTTATTCTTTACTTAAACCGCTAAATTCACAAATTAGTCTTATTACATGTTAGAATTTTTATATTAAATTATTTTATGATGTTAATGTCTGTATGGATTTGCTCCATAGTCTAAAATAAATAACTAAGAAAATAAATATATAAATGGTACAATTAGTGTGTGCCGATGTTTGTAACTAAATGTCTGACTTAAACCTATATTTTATTAAACCGATCTGCATCGATTCAGTGATGTCTGTATATATACTTTGTGCTGCTGTTTGTAACTACCAAAAATATTTGACCTAGACCTATCTTTTATTATACCGATCGAATCAGAATCACTATCTGATTCGATTTAACGATGTCCGTCCGTCCGTCCGTCCGTCCGTCTGTGTGTCCATGTAAAGCTTTTAATCAAACTGCAGGACGCAAATATGAATATATTTCGACGAAATTTGGTATTTGATCTTCCATCGGCCATGGCATGAACGATATTGAAATCGGTGAGAATCGGTCCATGTTCAAACCTAGCCCCCATACAAATTACCCCTATGAAATCGACATAAATTGCCATAAGATCCAAATTGTCATATAGATCTTACTAAATTGGGTTTGTATGCGTTCATTACATCCATTAATGACTAGTCCAGGAACGATCCCTATGAGACAACTCTTAGTCATAGGCCCCACATAGAGCTGCTTCCCGATATTCACTTAAATCTATCAAAAAACAAAAATATTGCACTGATTCTTTTCAAATTTTGTTTGTATATATTTTTGCAAAATACAAGAGACTTTACCAAACATAGTCAGTATCGGTCCATTTTTGAACCTAGTCCCCATATAGATATATGTAGCATCCGATATGAACTTTTTCATATCTGCAGCCAAAAATTAATAAAAATACCATTCAAATTTGGTTTATGCTTATTTGCTATATCCAATTAGCTGGACCGAAGAGATAGGGTCTCTAAACGCATAATATAGGGTATCATATAGTCTGTCTAGACCGACTAAAATGTTCTTACTTGTTTTCAATTGGAACAGTATTTAATAAAGGACTCTTTTTTAGTGAAATTTGGGCATTATAATATAAGAAAAAATAATGAAATTGTGTGTGTTGACTTTGACTAAAAGTTGAAGAAAGTAATTCATTTATTCGTTTGTTATCTCGGCTTGTAATTATCTTAGAAATTATATGATAAGTGGATTACAAACAATAGTACCTTAGTCATTCAGCTCTTTACATATGAAATAAATAGGTATAAATATTTAAGTATAACAAGATGTATACATACAAAGGTTTTGTTTTTTATACTACGTTGTCAAGTTACAATGAGTTCGTGCTGATATTTGTAATTACAAAAATATTGGACCTAGACTCACATCGACTTGGAATCACCTTGTACGTGGCTGAATTCTATAACTTATCAATCGATCAAAATATTTTAGTAATTTTTGTATTAGTAGATAGATATTTGTTGAACTTCAGCCCGTTTTAATTTCATTAAAATTGATTGGGGACTTTTTAAGGAATTCTAGATCAAAGTTGAACTTTTATTTATTTTTTTTAACTTTTGGCGTGAAATATTGGTTTTTTTATTGTTTTTGTTTATTAAAAAATCTGAGATTTTAATAATAATTGTAAGCTTTTTTGTACTAATGAGATTTTATATTCAAAGAAACTTTTACACTAAAAAAATATAGTGAGATCAATTGGAAATTGTGCTATTACTACTGAATAATTAAAAATTTTTGATGTCAAATTTGCAAATTCGTTTACGCTCAAAGAATACTTACACTTAAAAAAAAAAAAGTTAGTCATGATCCAAAGGTCTTGCAATTACTGTAGAAAAATTTACTATTTTTTGCTGTTAAATTTGGTAATTTTAGCAAAATAGATCTGCTGAACATGTAAAGTACTTTAATAGAAAAAGCATTGGAACTTTGTCTGATTTCATAATTTATTAATGCGAGTAGTAGCTCAGAAAGTGAGCAGGATTGGACCAATGGGCGTGGCAACTCCTATACAAAAAATATAGATATGAAAATGACAGTCTTGAAACTCTTGACAAGTACATTAATTTCTAATGTGAGTAGTTGTGGAAACTATGGGCGGGATCGCCAAAATCAAAAATAGCCAAAACCGAAAATCGCGCATAACAAAAATTGCCGATATCAAAAATCGCCAAATTGAAAACTTTCCAAATTCAGAAATCGTAAAAACAAATATCGACAAAGTCAAAAGTCACAAACTAAACAAAAATTTTCAAAGTCAAAAATAGACAAAAGCAAAAATCGCGAATAACAAAAATCGTTTAATACAAAAATAGCTAAAAAGAAAAATTGCCAGATCCGAAAATCGCAAATAACAAAAATCGCAAAAAACAAAAATCGCCAATTTAAGAAATCGCCAAAGCCGAATATCGCGATTAACATAAATCGTCAAAATGAAAAATCTCAAAAAATAAAAGTCGCTAAAGCTAAAAATCAAAAGTCTTTAAAATAAAATCGCCAAAATCACAAATTAATAAAATAAAAATTGCTAGAAAAACAGCAAAAAAAAAAAATCGCCAAGACCGAAAATCGCGAATAAAGAAAATCGCATCAAAAATTGCCAAACCCGAAAATTGCGAATAAAAACAAAAAATCACAACAAAAAAAATTACAAAATCAAAAATCGCCAAAATCGAAAATCAACAAAATCAAAAAGCGCCATAATATAAAATCGCAAAAACCAAAATCGCCAAATATAAATAAAACAGTTCTCTACAAAATGTATTCCCAATTTTTTATTTCGTTATGATGGGTGTGGCGAAGCGCATCGGGCTACAGCTAGTTTATGATAATTCTCTTATATAACATCTAATTCTCAATAAAATTAAAATAGAATTGTTTTGTTTATCATATCGTAAAAAATGTTACAATACACACATCTATACTTTAAATGCATTTAAATAAATAAATCGACCCAAAATTTGTTTTAGTACCTTTTTTTTTTTTTTTTTTTTTTTATTGAAAAAATATAAATATTAATACATTTTACTTAATTCTAACCTGCGAAGCCATCAGGCTTGTCTGCAGGAAAAGAAAGGTAAGTTTGTAAATTTCATTTAATCATTCATTGTGAATTTAAAAAGTGTTCATTCATTAGTTTTTTTCTTTTATATATATTAATGGTATTTATTAAATGTGTTGGCAGCAAATTTAAAATTGTTGGTAAGATTACGGTTAGAGTGTGCTTTCCGTAGTTATTTTTAAATCGTTCGACCTTAAATCTTCCTTCCGCTCTACGTCTTGTGTTGTGCTGGTGATCGATAACGTGAAGAAATCTTGTGTCGTTGAAAAACTCATTCGCGATTATTGTGAAATATATACTTTTTGCATTCAATACTTTGAGGTTTCTGGCTAGAGATTTGTTTTGTACGGTCAGTGTAGTTGTTGTTGTCGTTGATATTATGGATGGCGGTATTGTTGTTGACGATAATTTCTGGGTTGTCCTTGTAGTTGTTGTTGGCTATATGCTGTTGTTGTTGAAGTTGTTGTTGGCGATGATGCTGTGGTTGAAGCTAATGCTATTTGTGATAATGTTGATGTTGCTGATGTCGTTTGTGATATTGTTGGTAATGTTGCTGATATTGCCGATGTTATTGCTTGCGATGTGATAATTGACGTTGTTGTTAGCGCTGTTGCTGTTTACGATATCATTGTTGTGGGCGATTGTGGTATGGTTAATGTTGTTGTTTACTAAATTGTTGTTTTCGATATTGTTGCTTCTGCCTGTGTTGTGATTTCGAAATAGTTGATTGTTCCAGAGTATTTTCAGTAGCCTATTTTGAGTGAGTTGTAGATTTCTGCAGTATGTTGCATTTCCCCAAGCTGTTATTCCGTGCCTAATATAAGATTTGGCTAAAGAAAAATAAGCTTGTTTTAGTAACTCAAAAGTTGAGCAATTACTTAAATGGAAAAGCATATATGCGGTTTTGCGTAATTTTTTCTGGACGTTTTCAATGTGAGTTTTCCATTTAAAATTTTGGTCTACGTATACACCAAGGTATTTATAAGTACCAGTTCTATAAAAATATTGCAGTCATCATTACTGTCCAAGTAGTTGCTTGTGTTTTTATGGAGGCATTCTTGTTCGTGGAGTTTAAGCATAACAATTTCGTACCTAAGATGTTGAGGTTTTATATGCATTACTTTTGTTTTTGCAGCGTTAATCACTAGTCCATTATCATGACACCATTTTACTAAAATATCTAGTTGACTCTGCATAATTTGAGTTGCTGTATTAATATTTTTATGTTGGACAATAATAGCAGTGTCGTCAGCATAAGCAAATATTTTGCTATTTTTTAGTATGCTAATCATTTCATTTGCATATATAATGTATAATATCGGGCCTAGCTTTGAGCCTTGGGGTACTCCATGAGATGATGGTATTTCATCACTAAAGTTATTATTTATTTTTTCTCGATATGTTCTATAGTTAAGATAACTTTTAAACCACGCTAAACACCTTCCACGAATTCCGTTTCTTTCTAAAGTTTTAATTAGTTTATCATGTGAAAGGGTGTCAAAGGCTTTGCTAAATTCTAGAAATAATGCAAGGCAGTGTGTATTTTTGCTCAGACAGGCATTGACATAACTAGATAATTCTCCCAGTAGTTTGTTAATATTTTTACCTTTTTGAAACCCGAATTGACTCGGATTAATAATTTAAAATTTTTCTATAAACTTAGTAATTCTTCGTACAACAACTTCCTCAATAATTTTTTCAATGACCGATAGTATTGATATAGGTCTGTAATTGTTGTAGTCTGATTTCGTTCCGCTTTTATATATTGGTCGAATTACAGATGTTTTAAGCAATTGTGGAATAACCGCGCTATCTATGCATGAATTTATAAGGGTTGTTAATATCGGTGTTATAAAGCTGGCGTTGTTTTTAATGTCTTTTGGTCGAATTCCATCAATTCCGGCGCCTTTTTTGATATTGAGATTTTTTAATATTTTGTATATTTCTTCCTCGTTTGTAGGTGCAAGGTACATCGAATTAGTTATGATTGATGAATCGATATTTTGAGTGGTTTTAATGCTACAGTTATGGATAATGTTTTGTACATTTTCATTAAAGCTTTTCGCAAAGTTTTCTACAATAATTGTTGAGTTTTCGCTTTTAAAATAATTTTTTCTTATAATATCATCGATATTATTTGATTTTTTTACCAATAATTTCGTAAACAAGTTGCCACGTAGCGCGTATATTATTTCTATTTTCAATGAATTGATTTCTATAATAATTATTTTTTGCAAACATAATTTTTTTATTTAAAAAATTTCTAAATTTTTTATATTCACTTTCATGTTTTATTATTTTTATTGTTTGTCCATTTTTTGTGTGCATTTAAATACCCATGCGATAAAATTAAGCCCAAAAGAGTAGATCTGTCTGAATGATTTTTATATATATTTTTTTAGATGGAAGAAGGTTTTCTGGAAGTACACTCTCTAAGCTTTCCAAATTTTCAGGCAATCTTCAGAATATCCTGGCGGGTGACACTGCGATGTCTGATATTTGATTCGTGGTGTGTGGGCGAAGGGGCACGCTACTGCACCTGTAGATATCTCCTAAAATTTTCGGTAGAGTCTTGTTTTACTTTTGTCCGACACTGTGTATTAAAATTTAGATGCAATATAAAAAACAAATATTTTCTTAGCAATGTGTACTGGGTCCATATAGTTTTGTAGAAAAAAGTAAAAATATTGATGTGTATCAACGATGCATACACATTTCTGTTTGCTTGTTGTTGCTTTTGTTTTTGTAAAAAAAAAATTAAAAAAATAAAAATTTTTGCTCACTACATTTAATAATTGTTTTGTATTAATCACAAAAAATACCAACAATTTTTGTTAATTATCTTATTCATTGTAAACATAATTGGGAAAAATCTAACCATAATAATATGGAATTTATCCATTTTAGTCCCTTAGTTTTGACAACCTTGTATAAAATATTGTGTTTAGAATACGGGCGGAGGGTATCAAAGATGCGGCACAGTCGAATTGAATACTATTACTTAATAGTTTACATATCTTATCGGTCAGTTTTTAAGTATTTTTGAATAAATTCTTTTTTAAATTATTTTACTCTTTTAAAGCAAACCATATTACGATGTGACTCTATACCACACATAAACTCTGATATTGAATTTGTTGATTTTTCTTATTGCATTTCTAAACAATATATGACCTGTGTACAACACTTGTATACAGCTTATTTCGATAAATGAATAAATATATATAAACTATAAACAAAAACGGTAAACAGTTTTTTTTTTTTTTTTTTGCAGATTTCACATAGAAATAAATAAAAATCCTAAAATAGATTTTTTTGTCATTTCAGTATTCTTTATTTCGCAAAATCATCCGGTTTCCAATAAGTGCCACCGCCGTACAAAGACAAATTTTTTGCCGGTATATTCTGAACCTACTTTATCAAAAAGCAATTGCAATGAATTTATGTATTTATGGGTTTTTGAAAACTTGCATAAAAATATAAAATAATTATAAGTATAATAAATAGTGTCAAATAAATATAATGTAAATAAAAGCACAGGAAACCTAAACTTTCAGATCTTTTTTTTTTACTAACCAGCTGTATATGAATAACTGTTGACGATAAACCAAACCAAACTAGAATAACCTTGGTTTCGAAATATATAACTTTCTTTAAAAGCCTGAATACAAAAGTTAGGTACATTTTATAGACATTCTATATTTTAGTTTGCTTCTTTGTATAAATACTTAAAATTTATGTTATATTTATCCAACATTCAATATTGTTACTTCCAGTGTAAACAAAATAAAGAGTCCATTAAGAGGATGGATACTAGAACGAAAAAAAAAAATTAAAAGATGCTGAACAATGACTTTGAGTGACAATAAAACCATTGATGATATAACAAAAGCAGATAACAACAAAGAGGAACAATAACAAGTGGACATCAAGAATTATTGGACTAAGAAAAAAATTAAATTCGTAGATAACGAGTGTGACGGCGACAAAACAAAAATTATTAGAAATTCTTGTCTCCAAAGAACTTTAACAAACGGGCAGTGATTATTAATTTATAGTTCGAATCAAAAACCTCTGAAGAAAAACAGTGAATGATGATGTGATACCAGTTGACAAAAAAGATTTTATTAAATTCGAAACCTAAACATATACTCAGTCAATTCATACAGGTCGATCTCACTTCAATGCTGATTCTGATCAAATATCTCTTTACCGTTTAAGGCAGATAAAAACTTTAGAATATGATTTTAATTTACTAAGGACTAAATTATTTTTGAATACCACTTACACATAAAGAAAACCTAAAAAAGAGAAATTCAAATTTAATTTAATATAATATTTTGCAACCATTTGCCGAGATTTTATTAAAAATACTTTTGATTTTGGTTGGTTGTCTTTCATTTGAATGAAATTCTACGAAATGTTTTCTTGCGCTATCCAATATTTCAATGTCGTTATGTGCACTACCAATGAAACCACTTGTCATTTTTTTTTTTGCCTCTTTTAGAAATGCATGTATGTATATGTAGGTAAATATTGTTATACATATGCACAACAATACAACCATCAAACATTTGTCTTGGTGTTTGAGTATGGATCGGTCTTTGCGAGTATATTCATATGTACATATGTCTAACACTTGTTGACTTTGTGGAAAGAAATAAAAAAAAAAGAAAATAAACGATATACTATGCCAAATGTTGGAACAAAAGAATAGTGCATCATCAAACAAGAGGGTCATCAATGCCAAACCTTAAAAAAGTCATGCCGAAAGTAATATGTTTTTCATGAAACAAATCTCTTATACATACATACAACAATTGCGCAATTTAACATAAGAGGGTCATCAACATTGTTTTTATTTACACTTTTCACCACTTCAGAACAATATGTTTGTGATTATCTCAAACTAGACAAACAACAAATCATGGCATTTTTTTATTTTTCACAAAACACAATTAATTAAAATGAAATCTGTAACAATCTAAGATAATATAAAACCTTTCAAGGTTGTATTTTCTAAGCATCAGTAGGAAAGGCACGCCATCAGAGATTCGGAATAAAACAAAGATATAAAGAACAAAATGTTTCGGTTCGACGACAAAAATAGAAATGAAATTACAAAACAACAAACAGGATTTTTTTTGTTCATCATTAGAAGCATAAATCCTTGAGATTGACATAAGATGACTTAAAGCTTCAGCAAAACGAACGTAAGCAATTACCGTTGAATTAAAGCATATAGTGAAAAGAATTTTGAGTGCTGTCATCGTCTTCTTATGCTGTCGATTATGACAATGATAAAGTACATCAAGTTGCTACAATTGTGCTTGTTTATCATTATTTCTTTTTTCATACGTCTGTTTTCGAACAAAATATACAATTTTTTTTTGGTATTGGTGCCTGTTTAATCAACAATGAAGTACCTGGAATTTAACAACATCTACTTGCAGATATTCATATGAATACAGTAAAAAGAATTTAATATTATGAAAAAAATTGAGAACATGAAATAAAATTCCATCAATGCTCATATGAATTTTGCAACAATAACATTGTACAAGAGCCATTCGGTGACGGGTGAGAAATTCCAAATCGGAGTGACAGTATTACGCCGGAACAGTAAAACTTCCAAAGGGTTTGAAGTTAGCAGGACACACTTTTTTTTGACCTTTCATATATATTTTTTCCTTATCTTCGTGTTTATTGGCTTAGTTTCTCTAGAACCATTGAAGATTTTTCATTTCATTCTTCTAATTAGTAGAATGGAATAGATGTATACGTATTAGTGATATTTTGATGTGTAAACATCCATACGCGATCTGTTTCACAATACAATCATAAAAACAGCGTAAGATGTAAGACGTAAGACAAAATCGGTGTGACTAATGATGGTATTGTTTGAAAATGAAAAATGAAAAATGAAAAATTAAAAATAGAAAATGAAAAATGAAAAATAAAAAATTAAAAAGGAGAAATGAAAAATGAAAAACAAAAATGAAAAATAATAATGAAAAATTCAAAATCAAAAATGAGAATGAAAAATAAAAAATTAAAAATGAAAAACGAAAAACGAAAAATTAAAAAAAAATTATAAACTCAAAATAAAAAATGAAAAATTAAAAAGAAAGAATGAAAAATTTAAAAAAAATTAAAATGAAAAATGAGAAATAAAAAATTAAAACGAAAAGTTAAAAAGAGAAAATGAAAAATAAAAAATTAAAAATGCAAAAGGAAAAATGAAAAATGAAAACTAAATTTGAAAATGAAAAATTCAAAATCAAAAATGAATTGGCCATTTGTCATATCATTATGACATGAAAAATGAAAAATTAAAAAGAAAGAATGAAAAATTTAAAAAAAATTAAAATGAAAAATGAGAAATAAAAAATTAAAACGAAAAGTTAAAAAGAGAAAATGAAAAATAAAAAATTAAAAATGCAATAGGAAAAATGAAAAATGAAAACTAAATTTGAAAATGAAAAATTCAAAATCAAAAATGAAAAATAACAAGTAAGAAAATTATAGTCGGTCTAGACCGACTATACGATACCCTATACCATGCGTTTAGAAACCCTATCTCTTAGGCCCAACTAACTGGACATTGAAAATAAGCAAAAACCAAATTTGAGTGGGATTTTTATTAATTTTTTTGGCTGCAGATATGAAAAAGTTCATATCGAATGCTATATCTATAAAGGGACTAGGTCCAAAAATGGACCGATCCTGATCATGTTTGGTAAAGTCTCTTGTATTTTGCAAAAATATATACAAACAAAATTTGAGAAGAATCAGTGCAATATTTTTGTTTTTTAATAGATTTAAGTGAAGATCGGGAAGCAGCTCTATATGGGGTCAAAGGGATCATTTTTGGACTACTCATTAATGGATGTAATGAACGAATACAAACCCAATTTGAGTAAGATCTATATGACAATTTGGATCTTATGGCAATTTATGTCGATTTCATATGGGTAATTTGTATGGGGGCTAGGTCTGAACATGGACCGATTCTCACCAATTTCAATAACGTTCATCCCATGGCCGATAAAAGCTTATATACCAAATTTCGTCAAAATATATTCATATTTGCGACCTGCAGTTTGATTACAAGCTTTACATGGACACACAGACGGACGGACGGACGGACGGACATTGTTAAATCAAGTCAGAAAGTGATTCTGATGCGATCGGTATAATTAAAGATGGGTCTAGGTCAAATATTTTTGGTTGTTACAAACAGCAGCACAAAGTCATTATACCCAAACCACATAGTGGTATAGGGTATAAAAATTGAAAAATAAAAAATGAAAAATGAAAAACGAAAAACAAAAAATAAAAAATAACAAATGAAAAATTAAAAACAAAGAATAAAAAATAAAAAAAAATGAAAATTAAAAATAAAAAATAAAAAATTAAAAACAAAATCGAAATGAAAAAAGAAGAAAGAAGAAAGAAAAATTAAAAAATTAAAAGTAAAAAATTAAAAATGGAAAATGAAAAATGAAAAACAAAAAATTAAAATTTAAAAAGAAAAAATGAAAAATGAAGAATGAAAAATAAAAAATTAAAAATAAAAAATGAAAAATAAAAAATGAAAAATAAAAAATGAAAAATTACAATAAAATAAACAAGTAAGAAAATTATAGTCGGTCTAGACCGACTATACGATACCCTATACCATGCGTTTAGAAACCCTATCTCTTAGGCCCAACTAACTGGACATAGAAAATAAGCAAAAACCAAATTTGAGTGGGATTTTTATTAATTTTTTTGGCTGCAGATATAAAAAAGTTCATATCGGATGCTATATCTATAAAGGGACTAGGTCCAAAAATGGACCGATCCTGATCATGTTTGGTAAAGTCTCTTGTATTTTGCAAAAATATATACAAACAAAATTTGAGAAGAATCAGTGCAATATTTTTGTTTTTTAATAGATTTAAGTGAAGATCGGGAAGCAGCTCTATATGGGGTCAAAGGGATCATTTTTGGACTACTCATTAATGGATGTAATGAACGAATACAAACCCAATTTGAGTAAGATCTATATGACAATTTGGATCTTATGGCAATTTATGTCGATTTCATATGGGTAATTTGTATGGGGGCTAGGTCTGAACATGGACCGATTGTCACCAATTTCAATAGCGTTCATCCCATGGCCGATAAAAGCTTATATACCAAATTTCATCAAAATATATTCATATTTGCGACCTGCAGTTTGATTACAAGCTTTACATGGACACACAGACGGACGGACGGACGGACGGACGGAAGGACGAACGGACGGACGGACATTGTTAAATCAACTCAGAAAGTGATTCTGATTCGATCGGTATAATTAAAGATGGGTCTAGGTCATATATTTTTGGGTGTTACAAACAGCAGCACAAAGTCATTATACCCAAACCACATAGTGGTATAGGGTATAAAAATGAAAAGTGAGAAATGAAAAATAAAAAATGAAAAATAAAAATTAGAAATAAAAAATTAAAAATGAAAAAAGAAAAATTAAAAATGAAAAACGAAAAATGAAAAATGAAAAATAAAAAATAAAAAATTATAAACTAAGAATGAAAAATTAAAAAGTAACCAGTTGAAATAATATATAATAATAAATATTTTTATATAGGCAGAGCCCCTGCAGTTGTTTGTTATAAGTGATACATACGTAGATGACATTTTATGTTTGATTTTAAAAATTGCCATAAAATATCTTTAGTTACTAGATGTTTACACATTTCCCCTGTGAGCGGACTCACATGATTTTTTTTAAAGTTAAATCAAACATATATCAGTATATTTTATTCTATTTTTACATGGATATATGCACAAATAAAAACTATTTACTTAAAGATTAGCTATAATTTTGTTGAATAATGATATGACAAATGGCCAATGGTCCCTGAGTTAAAGCTAAAAAACTAAGCAAACAACCATTAAGATAAAAAGATCATAAAGATTTGTCATAAAAAAGGTTTGGCCTAAGAATACCAACTCTTTGGAGGTTCTACTACACTGGCCGAGAACTTTCACTATGACATGGAATTTCTCACCATCCAGAATATGACCCGAAAATGTTACATAGTGCTGTTAATAAGTATAATGCTTAGGAGTTCAACTAAAAAAATTAAAAAAAAGACATGTAAGAAAATTATAGTCGGTCTATATCGACTACGCGATACCCTATAACATTCATTTAATTAGGGGTCTCAGATTCAACTAATTGGATATACAAAATAAGCAAAAACTAAATTAAAGTTGCAGTTTATTAATTTATTTGCCTGTAATTATTAACAAATTTATATCGGATGCTATATTGATATGGAGATTTGGCAAAAAAATTTACCGATCCTGGCCATATATGGTAAGGTCACTTATTTGTATATATACCTGTGCAACAATATTGTTTTTGATGGATTTAAGGGAAAATCGGAAAACAGCTTTATATATATGATATGATTAAGAAATCTCCTGCAGAGAGATTTCGGATCGAGTCACCAACCCTCATCAGTAACTCTGTAGATATATAGATAACACAGTGCAAATTGATTAATTGGGCAAGCAAATCTCTATCACCGAGTTAAAGTACTTGGTAAGTATATAATTATGTATTATAACATTTGGGGCTCTTAGGAAGAACTTTCGAGAAATCGCGGTTTGAAAAAATTTTTTTTTGGGAAAAGTTTTGTTCATAAAAATTAAAACACAACGACTTCTAAAATTCTACTTTTATATATGTTCCATGAAATTGGTCGGCGACAATTTTTTTTAGAACATCTTAGCCATCGAGGTCCTGTGGAGGTGGGCCTTTTAGGCCCATATTTCCAAAATGTCATAAATTATACCACAACTACGTAAATTTTTTATATAACATATTCAAGAAAAATATGGAGGGAACAATTTCAGTAAAGGTTTTCAAAGACATGAACAAAAATTCCACGATATGTATCTCCACCAGACGCAAAAAAAATCCATACCAAATTTTCAATACTATAAAATAAACTTTATATTGATACAGTTATGCTCTAAGTAGATCCAACTAGATGAGATCCAAACATTTTCATATTAATGCCAATTACCATGATAATTATTTAACATTGAAAATTAAAATTAAAAAAAAAAAGAAGTGGGAAAATTATAGACGGTTTAGACCCATCATACCCAAGTCTCGAACAATCGTAATTTATTTTTGATGTATAAGCATTTATACGAGCAGGGGGTAAATTTCTATTACACAATACAATCACAAAAACATGTGAGCCATAGGACAAAATCGGTGTGACTTATAATTGTTTTGGTGAAAAATGTATATATGTAATAACCTGTTTGGAAACAAAAAATGAAAAATAAAAAAAGAAAAATTAAAAAATGAAAAATAAAATAAATAATGAAAAATGAAAACTAAAAAGAAAATGAAAACGAAAAATTAAAAATGAAAAATGAAAAATGAAAAATAAAAAATTAAAAATAAAATATGAAAAGTAGAAAATAAAAAATGAAAAATAAAAAATGAAAAATTAAAAACAAAAGCTAACAAATAAGAAAATTAACGTCGGTCTTGACCTACTATACGATACCCTATACCATGCGTTAAAGACTCTATCTCTCAGCCCCAACTACCTGGATATAGAAAATTAGCATAAACCAAATTTGAATGGAATTTTTATTAATTTTTTTGGCTGCCGATATGAAAAAGTTCACATCGGATGCTATATCTATATGGGGACTAGGCCAAAAAATGGACCGATCCTGACCATGTTTGGTAAGGTCTCTTGTATTTTGCTAAAATATATACAAACCAAATTTGAGAAAAATCTGTGAAATATTTTTGTTTTTTGAAGATCGGGAAGCAGCTCTATATGGGGCATATGCCTAAGAATTTTCCTATAGGGAGTATTTTTGAACTACTGATTAATGGATGTAATAAACACATACAAACCTAATTTGACAGAGATTTATATGATAATTTGGATCTTATGGCAATTTATGTTGATTTCATAGGGGTCATTTGTATGGGGGCCAAGTCTGAACATGGACCGATTCTCACCAATTTCAACATCGTTTATCCCATGGCCGATAAAAGCTTATATACCAAATTTCATCAAAACATATTTATATTTGCGACCTGCAGTTTGATTACAAGCTTTACATGGACACACAGACGGACGCACGGAGGGATGGACGGACGGACATCGTTAAATCGAATCAGATAGTGATTCTGATTCGATCGGTATAATAAAAGATGGGTCTAGGTCAAATATTTTTGGTAGTTACAAACAGCAGCACAAAGTCATTATACCCAAACCACATAGTGGTATAGGGTATAAAAATGAAAAATAAAAAATTAAAAATAAGAAATAAAATATGAAAAAAAAGAGATGAAAAAAATTAGAAGTGAAAAATGAAAAATAAAAAATGAAAAACGAAAACTGAAAAATCAAATAAAAAAAAAAAAAAATTAAAAATAAAAAATTAAAAATGTAAAAAGAAAAATTAAAAACGAAAAATTAAATATGGAAAATGAAAAATGAAAAATTAACAATTATCCCCTGCAGTTGATTGCTATAAAAAAAAGTGACATAAAAAATCTTTAATTACTAGATGTTTACACATCTCCCTTGTAATCGGAATCACATGATTTTTTTTTCCACGAAGCAAATACGTTCCCGGATATCGTAATTGGGCCCCCGATTTAGCCAATAGTATTTTGGCGAATACTTTACAAGGAAGAACAATGTCTAACCAACTAAGGGATTTTGATTCTTGTTGAATCCATTTTATTAAGGGCGTGGTAAGGTATTGAAGGCGAAAAAATGGCGTATTTTCGTGGTTTTTATTGTTTTTTCAAGTAATGGTTAATGTTGGATTATCTATTTAATATGTACGTTATAACATAACATTTTCAGTATCTTTGAAAAGATTTTATATTAAAAATGTTAACAAATAAGCCCGTGACAACGTATCTCCGGAGGGGACCAAGTTTCAGATAGATCGGATGAGGGGAAGTGACATTTAGATCACTTCGCGACTGTGCGTGACTACGCGTGCCTACCTTAAAATTAATCTGTAGTCATGACAAGACTATGGGCCCAGTTTCAGGTTAATTGTATAAGGGGGAATGGGCTCCACCCATGGCAGACAGACAGACAGTATGAGTTAAAAGAAAGAGTTAAAAAATCAAAAGAATCGGTCAAGTAAAAAATCGATTTACAGTGTTTAACATATAGGATATACCGTATGAGGGCAGATCGCTGGAAATGCTGTACCTTCCTTAATTTTGCTCCGATTTACTTGACAACACACTATCCACAAGTTGTGTATTAAAAAGAAAATATATTGTGTTTTTTGTTACATCTCTTTAATCTGTTTTATTTATACAGTGTTGTAAAATATATCGCACATGTACCTCTAAAGTGAGTCAACTCAAAATTTTTAAATTTTCACTTTTTGCAAGAAAACGATACACAGTGGTCATATCTATCCACTGTAAAAATTTTACATCGATTTTTCTAGTCTTTCGCAAAAAAAATCAGTTGTAACCCTGTTTGTGTTTATAAGAGTAGCTTCTTTAGAATCCACTAAAAAGACATATTTTGAGTCGCACCCAAAAAAAAAACTTGTTATTTTTGATGATCACTGAAAAAATCACAAAAACAACTACTGTTGTATACTTATTATTCGCAACACTTCACAATGAAACAACTGTTTTTAAATTTTATAGTAAATATTAAAAAAAAAAAGTTTTTTGCCTGAAAATGTGTAAATTTTGAGTTGACTCACTTGAGAAGTACAGGTGCGACATTTATTTCCGTTTTTGCAATACTAAAACATTAAATCGTTTCACAACGAGTAAGGACATTATAGAACTAAATTTTGATACGGAATTATTGCGATCATTACTGCAAAAATTCGGCCCGTGTAGTTTGATTACAAAGTTTACATTCACAGGGACAGACGGACAGACGAACATTGCTAAATTGAAACGAAAAGTAATTTTTGAGTCAATTTGGTTCTGGGTCAATTAGTTTTGGAAGTTACAGGGAAAAAATATATTACACATATTAGAAAAAGTTATGCTACAACTTTTCGCTTTCGTGGAAGTATTTTAGTACATTGCAACATCTTGAAATTCAGAACAAAAACAGTTTTCAAATTAATCTTTCTTCTTTATCTTTATAGAAATTTATTTAGAAGTCGCCTAAGTAGCGGCTATATTTTTTTTTTTTCATTTATATATCTGCAATATATTTTACAAAAATAAGAAAATTTTTAAAAATTTTAAGAAAATTTTACGCAGCTTTAAAAACTATAATTAATTTTAAAACCTGGCTCGCTCAAAATTTCAAAATTGTGTAGTGAGAAAAATATTCTATGAAAATTTTCCAAATAATGTCTGCTACATAACGAAAGTTTTAAGCCCAACATTGCGGAAAGAGGAATTAGATATTTTTGTTAAGGATCGGGACCTAAAAGCGCTTGGACGAAATTGATCATCATTTAACCCTGCTGTTAGGTTAAGCCCATTTAGTGTAATTTTGGCTCGTTTCGTTTTCAAGTTTTGAATGGTGAGATATACTGACTTAATTTTTCAACTCGCGTGGTCTTTTTATAAAATAATGATAATGTGCACAAAATAAATTTTCTGATTTAAACCAGGGGCCAAATCACCGCATTCGATATCGAGTAAAATCAATCGAAATTCCACATTTTAGTTCATTATTTGAAGAAGACGGACAAACGCTCGACCACGATTCGTTATTCTACTTAATCAGGGGCCATAATTCTTCAAATGTGAAAAGGAAAAATAATTATCAGCATTTTATTTTGGGAAATAAAAAAATGATTTCGATCGAAAAATTTCGCTAACGAATGCAGTGATTTGGCTTAGGTTGGGGACCATTAGGTCCGTAGTATACTTTCTTTGATTTTGTTTACATTTATTTGCACATAGTGATTATTTGTTAGTTTCGTCGATAATATTTGCCATTGTATGATGAGCAAAATGTTTTTCGGTTAGTATTGCAAACAAACTTGCTACAAATGGAGCATTTTATATCAGACGTAGACTTGGAGCAATTAGAAATCCACGCTTTCGAGCCTCTGAATTGGAAGTAGAATTATTTGAAGAAGCAACTTAAAGTGTGCATGGTGTTCGAATTTCTGTCCGTAACTGTGCTGAGAACTGCTGCTGATATAATCTAGTCCGTATCACTATAAGCGTCTAAGCCAAAGAAAGTGCTAGCTGCTGTCAAAACTATGTTTTCTTGCGATTCCGATCAACTGGAACCCATGAAATATCGATTTCAAAAAATAATATGTACGCATTCAAGGCAGATACATCAAGCATGTTTGCAAATGCAATGTTTGGCTATCAATTTATTTTGCACTTTGTGGTGTAAGAGCTAATCATTTGATTAGCAGTATCTATGCCACCTAAAAGAGATGAAGCGTGAGAAATTTTAGGCGAACAAAAAACTATCTTATCTTTTGTTGAATTGTACATTGAAACCATCTCCGGTATTTTTTTCGGTCCACTCCCATCAACGCAGCTGTCTCGCGCATTCTATTAATCAATATGGTTGCTTTATTTTTGTGCTCTGATGTCATTGAGTGTAAATGTAAAGTTGTCCAAATGGAGTTTATGACAGTCAGCAATTTCGGAGGAATTAAGTTTTGTTACCAACTCAAATGCAGAAAAAAATGTTGCCTGTTATACTTTGCCCTTTCAAGCCTACTGGCAAGTCCAATACAACGCATTCTTCTTTGTTCTTATCATTGCATTGCTTGGTTTGCCAAGGTATGGTTTTATTTTCCATATGTAGCCTGAATTTGAGAAAATCGGTAACCAAAGCTTCAAACCGTATTTTGCTCTTTTTGATAGCATAAGCTGTCGAGAAGAACACCGCCCCCGAATGCAGCAAAATGCTTATCAATGGTGACATTATCGAGACAGTTGTATAATATTGGAGGAAGTTGTTGTCAACGCTCCCACAGTTCACGAAATAAGAAACTATTTTAATACAATAAGAAAAAAAAGAATGCACAACCAACGTACGCTTGTTAGAACGAGCACAGCAATGTGTCTTCATTAATATTGCTCCACTTGTCACCAAACTTGATCCTGCCGTACTTATTAGTATTTGCAATAAGAATTATTTTTATTAGAAGCATCAAACACAACCGAAAAGCTGACATCATGTCACTGCACCTGGGCAATAGAAATCGACTGGGTGCTCCCTGTGTTGAGATAAAATTCTCTGCCGCAGTTCTCATAGACTGAGGTAATGGAGTGGCACTACATACCATCTTTTTTTTAGTTATAACAAAAGGTGTAAATAGCGCTAGCTGCAACTAAGACGGGATCTTGTTCACCATCTGTTTCAGAATAAGTTGTTTCATTACTTTCCGAAATTTAATTAATATCCGAATTTGAAATATCAGAGGCATTTAAATCTTACACCACTTCTCGTATCTCATCATCGTTTAAGCTAAACACAATTTGAATGGTGCAGTAAAAATATTCGTTCATCTTCACAACAAAAAGCAAATTGTTTTTTACATTGAGTGAAGAACAAATTAGTAATAATATTTAGGAAGTATTGAACAAAAAGAGATACAAATAAAATTCAAATGTTACTTCGAATGAAAACTGCGGTATAGACCAATTGGTCACTTAACCAAATATTCATAAGTATTTTCTAACCAAACAGCAGGGTTAATTTGTTTCGGTATATGCAACACTTGAGAGGGTACTACAATAAAACTTTTTATAGGATTGAATATTTCAAACTTTCAGAAAGCATACAAAAACATTTTCAAATTTGCTCTAGTTAATATTTATTTCATTTGTTTGGAATTTTTTTTTTATATATTTATATATGTATATTTTTACATTGAGCAGCACATGGTCTAAAACAATTTTCGTTATTGCATCTAAAACTACAATTTCAAAAAAAAAAAATATATGGGGGGTTTGATGTCAAGTGCACCAACTTTTGAAGCCAATGTCTTTCCGGGATGAAATTTGCACCAAGGTTAGTCCTATTGGATAGTAGTTTAGACGCAATTTTTCAGTAAGATCGGTCTAGATCTGTCTGAGTTAGACGGGGATCAAAATTTGACATTTTGGCCAAACAGGTGTTTTTTTTCTCATCCATGTAACTTATTACCTATTGTTCTTAGAAAATTTTCTCCCAAATAGTTTAGATAGCTATTTCTTCAATATTTCGGAAAAAATGCTTAAAAAAATAAAAAAAATGTAGACTTTTTTTTTTTGCTAAATTAAAGCATTTTTTGCCTTTTTTTCAAAAAGGGCATTTTTTTTTTTTTTTTTCATAACAAAGCTTAGGATTTTTCTTTTAAGAGCTTTTTGGTCGCTTAGTGGGATGGGAGTGGGATATCTATCAAAATAAATGTTTTGTAACTCAAGACAACGGTTTTTAAATTTTTCACAAATGCACTATTTTGAATTTTTTCCTATTTGAGTGTAAAACCTTACAAATAAAATTTATACTGAGAAACTAGACAAATTAACCTTTCCGAAGGTATGTAACATACCTTCATAACATAACAGAAGAGAATGGTTATCTGTAACCTGAAAGAGTTATTTGCAACATTTCAATCTGAACACGAGGATGTTAGAATTGGCTTCACGAAATTAAACAAAATGAGGCGAAAACATTGCGTTTTGGCAGAAAGCAGCGAAACTCACACAGTATGCGTTTGCGTTTAATTAATCAACTCTTTAGATCGAGAATATATAGAGGAGGTCAAATTTGATTCTTGGATTCAGACTGACAGATGCACATTGAAAACAATCATTTTAAATGTGGATGACTTTGGGGAGAAATGTGTACAGGATTGCTAAACTTGAGAAACAATGACTTTTTAGTCAAAGATACATTTGAAGTCTGGTGAATTCGCTATTTCATATGATTTCGCAGAAAACTATAAATATGTTCTTCAGGATGCCATACAAGCATTCCACTTCAATAACGACCAAGCAACTGTATTCACAGTAGTTATTTTACTACATGAAAGATGAAAAACTGGAACACAAAAGTATGGCAATCATATCCGACGATTGAAAATATGATACCGTTGCAGTTTATGAGTACCAGAATTATAATACTAAAATTTCTAAAATCTAAATTTACAGTAAAGAAGATATACTACGTTTCGGACGGAGCTCGTCAACATTTTAAAAACAAAAGTAGCTTGGCAAATCTTATGGCCCATGAAAAAGATTTTAGAATGCCAGCTGAGTTGCATTTTCATCCTACTGCTCATGGTAAAAGAGCATGTGATGGTATTGAAGCAATCCTTTAAAAGAAATGCAGCGAAGTATAGCCTCCAGTGCTCTCATCAAGATCGCATCTTAGATGCGACTGCTTTATTCCATTGGGCAAAGAGTTATTGTAAAGAAACTAAAATAGTTTTTAGGAGCAAAGAAGATCATCAGAAAACATTGAAAACACGGAAGAGCAGATTTGATGCTGCGGTAACAATCGATGGCACCGTTCAATACCACGCTTTTATACCGCTTGTCGATGGAAGACTCAAGTTGAAAAAGTTTTCTGCCTCTATTCAATGCGATTTCTTTCCAAAGACAGCTAATAAGCCAGCAGCGAAATCAACAGCTGAACCTAGTAACGCCAAGAAAGAATTGATAAAAAAAAACGCAGTAAATAAAGGCGACAAAAAAGCTGGATGAAAGACTGGGTATTTAAAAATTTACAAGACTTAAATACTTCATCAGCTACAATAAATTAATTATAAAAATAGTTATGAATAAATGGATCTAATGCAATTAAGATTAAATTTTAACAAATAATTTATCTTTTTATTTTTAATATTATTATTATTATACATTATTATAAAAATAAATAAAAAATAATAATTTTTCAACATTTCTATAGAAAAAAAGCGATTTTTTTCCTGAGGTTAACATATTCTGGGTATTACAGTATCTATGGTATAAAATTTTAGTTAGGTATGTTACATACCTTCGGAGAGTTTAGTTTGTCTAGTTTCTCAGTATAAGTTTCATTTGTAAGGTTTTAGACACATATAGGAAAAAATTCAAAATAGTGCATTTGTGAAAAATTGAAAAACCGTTGTCTTGAGTTACAAAACATTTATTTTGATAGATATCCCACTCCCATCCCACTAAGCGACCAAAAACCTCTTAAAGGAAAAATCCTAAGCTTTCTTATGAAAAAAAAGAAAAAATGCCCTTTTTGAAAAAAAGGCAAAAAATGCTTTAATTTAGCAAAAAAAAAGTCTACAAATTTTTTTTTTTTTTAAGTATTTTTTTCCGAAATATTGAAGAAATAGCTACCTAAATCCCCTATCTAGCTAACTAGATCCCCTCTAATTCAGAGACATCTGGACCGATCTTGTTGAAAAATTGTGTCTAAACTACTATCCAATAGGACTAACGTTGGTGCAAATTTCATCCCGATCGGAAGACAGCGGTTTCAAAAGTTGGTGCACTTGACATGAAATCCCCCATATATATAAAAAAGTTTAAGAGCAACAGTGTTTTTGTCTTCTAAGTTGTGTTTTCGGATGTTATACGAATTGTAAATGATGAGTGCATGTTAGCGGTTGTTTAAAATAAAAACTTTTACTTAGTTAAACTTTAAACTGCGTCGAAATTTTAGTATGGCCAGGTGGTGGGAAATAGTGAAACAAAAAAAATATATTAAAGAATCAGCACTATAATTGAGAGACTTTTTTTTGCATTTCATAACATTTTTAAATATTTATTAAAATTAATTTTTACTACTTTGTGCATAATAAATCATTACAGGAAGAATGGTCACCTTATTAGTGCCTCATATAAACTTTTGCTTAACATGTTTTTGTTCGCTAAAAGAAAACTCTACAACAACAGGGTTTCTGTTGCTATACGTTAGTATTGGTGTCGTTTTAAGTACGAACTAATAATATATTCTGAAAGTATACATACATATATTACCACCAATACCAATGTATGAGGTTTTTAGCTTTGAATGCAAGTACTACTATCTGCATGTGTATATGTGCATGTGTATTTTAGTTTGTTTAAGTAAAAATTTAAAGTTATGACTACAATCTTCAATCGAATAAACATACAAAGTTATGTTGCACTTGGAAACTTGTCGAAAGGTTTTCCTCCAAATACAGTATACAAACCCTAAGAAAATGAATGTAAACAACCAACGCAAGAATCCATATATGGCGAAATTTTGTCTTTAATATCTTATATGAAATCAAACATATTTACATATTGGTTGCTCGTTTGCTGCTGCTGTTGTTAGGGTAAACCAAAAGTTTTGATTGTATGGAAAGCGAAATAATTGCATTCTGTTAAACATATTTATGTGTACGAGTATGGGCGCCTAATGTGATATGGCGTGTGTTCAGTGGTTTTATATTTAGAGGAAAATTAAATTACTGTTTAATAAAGTTTCCCAAGTATGGTTGAAAAAAATTTGTGAACATATCAAAGTATTTATACCACTAATTTATAGAAAACAGTTTGTTGTTATTTAAATGATACTTTCAAAAGTTTGCAATGTTATTGTATTTATTTAACTTATATTAAAAGTTGTCGAAGAAATTTTGTTGATCATTCATTGTGATGGCAAAAGTGTGTTTCTTCAAATTATATTTTTAAAAGAATTAAATAAAATTATTGCAACACAATATACGTTGTATCCATTTTATAAACCTTTGAAATGTATATTTAAAATTCCAAGCTGTTTTTTTTTAAATTGAACTTTTCAATATTTTGAAGAATAAAAAAATTGGAACCTCCATATCAGATTTTGTTAGTTTGTTTAAAAAAAAATCTGTATAATAAGTTATTCGTTGCAGAGCTAGGGGCCTCAATCGTTGTAAAAAACATTACAGAATTTAATTATTTAGTTATTTAAGACATTATGCATTTTCCCTTGCATAAAACAATGACCCCACATTTATTGCTCACATTTACTCTATATAATTTAAAGATTTAATTTAGAAGTTAAAAAACAAACACGTGATGTTGTTTAACAATATTTTAAATTTTTTGGAACTAAGGCTTTGCCGATCGCCTCCAACTATATTCTGAACACATTATTATAACCAAAGCTGTTAATAGTAGGAGATAAAAATGGCTAGATTTCACATTATTATGGGAAGACTTTTTGCAAGTATGTTTAAAATTCATCGATTAAACATTCGTTTAAATGTACCAAAAAAAAAAAAATAATACAAAAAAGAAGCAAATCGATGTTGTGTCGCATATAAATATTTTTCACTATTTTTAGTATTTTATATGAAAATAGCTGACCCGGCAAACGTTGTTTTGCCATAGAACTGTATATATATGATGATATTTATTTACCATATATGGGAGGTCCACGCCCACTGGTGTTATCCCGCCCATTTTTTCACATAACTGCTCACATTCACCACTCGTGTACTCACACCTAGTTTCAAGACTGTCGGGTTTATAATAGTCCAGATACCCAACTGCACCCATTTTGGTATGACTACCTGATAACTTATGAACTCACACTAAGTTCCAAGACTTTATCTATTACAGTACTCTAGATATATGACATTAAATATTTACTTTATTTATATAAAGGGTCCGCCATCTAACGTTTTTTTTTTTTCAACTAGTGCTTATTTCGTGAACGGTAACACTTAGCTCATGTCTGATTTGACAGATAATTAGTTTTATCCTTCCGCTGAAGGAATATGGTTGTGAATACCCTTGAACAACGCTGGGAAATATTGCGACATTACTTCGAAAATCATGGTAATGTTGCAGAATGTGTGCGAAAATTGCGTACGGATTTTGGAAGAAGAGAAGCACCGTCAGCTTCGTATGCTCATTATCTTGTGAAAAAAGTGAAAGAAACTGGCATCCTCATCGATAAATCAAAGCGTTAAAAGCCAAAAACAGTGCGTATACCCGAGAATATTGCTGCTGTGGCAGAAACTGTGCGTGAAGCACCATCAACATCAATTCACCGTCGTTCTCAAGAATTGAACATTTCGGAGGCATCATTGAGACGAATTTTACATAAAGACCTTGGTATGACGTCATACAAAGACCAATTGGTTCAGGAGTTGAAGCCAACTGACCATCCAATGCGTTTTCGCTTCGCTAAGTGGGCCTGCGATCGACTTACAGAAGATGCCGATTTTGCTAAAGAAAATCCATCTTTTCAGATGAAGCTCATTTTGATCTTGGCGGGTATGTAAACAAGCAAAATTGTCGCATTTGGGGCACAGAAAACCCGCACGCATACATTGAAAAGCCGATACACCCAAAACGAGTCACTGTTTTGTGCGGATTTTGGTCCAAAGGCATAATTGGGTCATTTTTCTTCGAAAATGAGCAAGGAGTGGCCGTTACAGTCAATGGCGATCGTTATCGGGCCATGTTGAATGAATTTTTGTTCACAAAAATTGAAGAGGAGGATATTGGCAACATTTGGTTTCAACAGGACGGCGCACATTGGGTTGAAATCGCAAAAAATTGAGATTAATTGAATAATGAAAATGAAGTTTTTTAAAAAATACTTCTTACTCGATTAAAGAGTACTAAATTCTACATCACTACCGAAAATTTCAATGTCATATGTTTTTTACTTTTCTTGCTACGTAGCCTTAAAGTTGAGAAATTTTTAAGTTTTTTTCTAATAGTTGTGAAAGTTGAAATTTGTCATAATTTAGAGCTAAATATTTTTATTTTTAACAGTCAAAAGTGATACTTTTATTATGGAATATTCAACGTCAGGTATTTTAACGTAATTTAAAAAAAAAATTTTAACAAAAAATATGTAGAAATATTTTTAACTTTTTTTTTTTAAATATGCTTAAATTTGGGCTATTTTTAAAATATATGTGGAGTTTTAAATGGGAATAGGGTAAAATTGGGTAAAAGTGTAAATTGTGTATTAAACTGTAGTATGTAAGCTTTCATATTTATAAAAAAATGTTGCGCGTTTTTGCGCCAATTAAATATATTTAATAAATTAAAAAAATAGCCACTCATAAAAAAGCTGTTCTTGTTGTCTTTAATTTGTTTTGTTCTCGTTTTCGTTGTTATGATTGTTATTGTTGTTATTGTTATACTACAATTTTTTTATTTGTTGGTAGCAGTGTTGCCATAAGATAAATATGAAATAGTGCTAGGGCATTTAAAAAAAGTTGCTAAACAGCTCTTAAAAATTAATTAAAGGCCCTGCAGAAAAAAAACTAGTAAAATTACTAAATATAAAATATAAAATTTAGAAACAATAAAAAAAAGTTTTAAAAAGAGCTAAACAAAAAAATAGCAAATTTTAAAAATGTTGGTTGCTAGATTGTGCTAGATCTAGCACCCAAGGTATAAAAATGGCAGGCCTGGTTACTAGTTATTCGTTATTTTTGTGTTTGTGAAAACGTCAAATGTGCTGAAAGTGCTGTAAAGTTTGTTATTGGGTAATTGGTACAAACAAATACTTTAAGCTTCTGATTTATAATATGCTACTGTCTAAACTTTTTAGGAACAAGCTCCAAAACAGTATTTTTCTCTCGTCAGAGTCTTTACGATATTTTTCGGAATGCAGACTCTTTGCTATTTAAAGAAAAAATTAATATTTTGAAAGAAGAAATAATAAAACGTACAAACCCTGTTCATATGAAAGATTTTCAAACTAAATTTAATAGTTACGTTTTTGATTTTAAGAATCGATGGTCAAAATCAAATAGACATGATGGCCGTTTTTGTAGAGATAATAAAAACTGGTTAGATTCTTCCATCTCATTTGTAGTGCACACAAATAAAAGAGGCCGCAAAGAAATGGAGTTTGATGAATGTTCATCAAAAACAAAAACAAAGGAATGCAAGGATATAAGAGATAACTCATCGCTGTCTGTGTTAAGCTATGCCACTCAAATGAGTTTACGAGCTTCTGGCCATATAGAAGCATCAAAAATATTGAAAGATGTTACTTCTTCCCCATCTAGAGCTGCAAAATATAAGGCAAGTTTGACATCACAAGAACGTGCAAAACAACTAAGTGCAGAATCTGCGCTTATAGTGCTGGCAGAAGAAAAGCTTACTCGTAGCCAGTATAATGTGATTAGAAAAGCAGCTCCGGAGAAGTTTCCTTCTTACACAATCGTCCAACAAGCGAAAAAAGATTGTTACCCAATGGAAGACGCAATACGAGTAACCGAAACAACAGCTCAAATAAGTCTGCAAGCTCTTCTTAATCACACTGTTGATCGTTTAGTTTTACTGCAAAAAGATGTTATTGCCACCTTATCTGATTACGAATTGTCAAAAATTATCTTATACACAAAGTGGGGATTTGATGGAAGCTCCGGACACAGCTCATACAAACAAGCTTTCCATGGTCATGGTGCAAGTGATGCAGCGGTTTTCAAAACGTGCATTGTTCCACTTAGAATGGTGAGTCAAAAAAAAGTTATCTGGCAAAATCCTCGCCCATCATCAACAAGATTTTGTAGGCCATTAAAAATTGAATTTGTTAAAGAATGTTTGAGTGTCTCCACACAAGAAAAAAAAGGGTGGATGAAGAGATAAATGAGCTTGAAAATTCTCTAGTATTCACAGAAGACAGATCTGTAAGCGTATCTCATAAGCTTATGTTAGTAATGGTAGATGGAAAAGTTTGCAATGCACTCACAGACACAAAATCAACCCAGAGGTGTTATTTATGTGGGTCATCCAGTAAATATTTTAATAATGTGGAAAGAATGATCGCCAAGGAGGTAAAAACAGATACGTTGGATTTTGGTCTATCTATATTACATGGTTGGATTCGTTTTTATGAATGTCTTTTACACGTGTCGTATAAATTACCAATAAAAAAATGGCAAGCTAGAACTGATTCCGATAAAACAATAGTTGCTGAAAACAAGAGACGAATTCAAACGGAATTTAGAAATAAAACTGGTCTTATTATAGACCAACCAAAACCCGGCTTCGGCAATTCGAATGATGGCAACACGGCTAGAAGATTTTTTGAAAACGCTATTATATCAGCAGGTATAACGAAAATTGATTTTGAACTAATTGAAAAGATGCACACAATTTTAATTGTTGTATCTTCTGGTCATGAAATCGATGTTGAAAAATTCAGGCAATTTTCATATAATACAGCTCGACTTTTTGTAGAGAAATATCCGTGGTTTAACATGCCTCCTACTCTGCATAAGTTTTTAATACATGGTCCAGAAATCATTTCGCACGCTTTATTACCGATTGGCCAACTGTCAGAAGAAGCACAAGAAGCTCGAAATAAGGATTTTAAAAACTACAGAGAAAACTTTTCGCGTAAATGTAGCCGGGAGGAATCGAATCGGGATATACTAAATAGGTTTCTATTAACCTCAGATCCAATTATTTCTGGAAAAATGAAGTTAAATAAAAATAAAATAAAACACCTCCCAAAATCAGCAGTGGAGCTATTAATTTCGCCGTCAATTTTGCCGACAGAAACAGAAATCGCTTATTATATAGATGACGATGATGAGGGTGACGGTGTCGATGGATGGGAATCTGAAGAGTTTGGACATATATTCTAAAAAAACAGGTTAGAAACACTTTACAAAATAAAATGTATATATTTTTGCTACTTTTTCGATAAAAGGCTATAAATATAATTTTCATTTCTTGAATAATATAGGAAGACAGTATAAAAACCAAGAATAACATCAACAAAATGATTTAATGACTAGACAAGTGTGGGACAAAATGGGTTAAAGTTCCAAAATTGTCATTTTCACTTGGTGGTGTAAGGTACAACACTCATAGCAAATTTTATCAAAATCGGATGTCGTAAGGCTCTCCAGTTGCTTGATTTGAGAAATATTAATGCAAATTCTTTAATATAATATTAGTTAAATTAAATAAATAAAAAAAGTTCTCTTCAAAAGTATACAATATTTTTGTTTTTTTTTTATAACTTATGTATAACTAATCCAAAAAAAATACTACCTAATCAATTAGACCCTTCGTTGAATTAATCTCCATTTTGGGGAAATCGAACCCACTGTGCGGCGCTACGTGCCACACAGCCGAACCTACACTCGATGTTTTGCGCCCTGTTTTTGAAAATCGCATTATCAGCCGCAGAGCTGATGTCGTTTGACCACCTCGGAGCTGCGATTTGGCATCGTTGGACTATTATATGTGGGTTGCCCACAAAGATAAGTGTTACGCCATCAAAAAAGAAATTTCAAATTTGAAATTCAGTAGTTTTTTTCAAAAAAAAAAAAAAAGTAAGAAAATTATAGTCGGTCTAGACCGACTATACGATACCCTATACCATGCGTTTAGAATCCCTATCTCTTAGGCCCAACTAACTGGACATTGAAAATAAGCAAAAACCAAATTTGAGTGGGATTTTTATTAATTTTTTGGCTGCAGATATGAAAAAGTTCATATCGGATGCTATATCTATAAAGGGACTAGGTCCAAAAATGGACCGATCCTGATCATGTTTGGTAAAGTCTCTTGTATTTTGCAAAAATATGTACAAACAAAATTTGAGAAGAATCAGTGCAATATTTTTGTTTTTTAATAGATTTAGATCGGGAAGCAGCTCTAAGGGATCATTTTTGGACTACTCATTAGTGGATGTAATGAACGCATACAAACCCAATTTGATTAAGATCTATATGACAATTTGGATCTTATGGCAATTTATGTCGATTTCATATGGGTAATTTGTATGGGGGCTAGGTCTGAACATGGACCGATTCTCACCAGTTTCAATAGCGTTCGTCCCATGGCCGATAAAAGCTTATATACCAAATTTCGTCAAAATATATTCATATTTGCGACCTGCAGTTTGATTACAAGCTTTACATGGACACACAGACGGACGGACGGACGGACGGACGGACATTGTTAAATCAACTCAGAAAGTGATTCTGATTCGATCGGTATAATTAAAGATGGGTCTAGGTCAAATATTTTTGGTTGTTACAAACAGCAGCACAAAGTCATTATACCCAAACCACATAGTGGTATAGGGTATAAAAAAGTTATTTGGCGGACCCTTTATTTATATTTACGCCCATTTTTTTTTCGCAACACCTCAAATTAGTTTAACATGTACATTAGGGTGATAGCCTTTTTTTTGGAATTGCGCGTCGGACTATTGTGACACTGTATCTAAAACTTTAGTGCGCTAAATTTGAGCCAAGTCGTACCATGTTTTCTGGACGCGCATTGAGTTCAAATTTCAAATAAGCATTTATATTTAAAAATTATCAAAAAAAAAATTATTTTTCACAAAATTTTTTTATATTAAAAATTGCGTTTCAATTAAATTAGCAATAGACCATAATTCAGAGTTCATTATCTTTTTAATAAAACAACAAAATCTATTATCGGTTGAAAAACAGCCAAGTTATATCAAGTTCCCCAGGCAATAAATGCAAGCTCACATTTTTAAAGGCATTGAAATAATTTACAACAAAAACATTTTTGCATTCTCCTGATCCTAAAATGATCTTATGTAAATTATTTTGCATATCGTCTATTGGTATTCCGTTCTAAATTAATGTCAAAATGGTACGTGTTTTTTTGCACTAATTCAAAACCTACAATTTTTCTTTTTAAAATATTTTGTTCAAGAAATTTACTGAAATCAATGATTGGACCTTAAGGTCTTATTACCAAAATACATGTGAATGTAAGTACCGAAAATTGTAGGCATGCTGTTCTCAATTTAGCGGGAGCAACATTTTTATACCCTATACCACTATGTGGTTTGGGTATAATGACTTTGTGCTGTTGTTTGTAACTACCAAAAATATTTGACCTAGACACAACTTTTATTATACCGATCGAATCAGAATCACTTTCTGAGCCGATTTAGCGATGTCCGTCCGTCCGTCCTTCTATGTGTCCATGTAAACCTTGTAATCAAACTACAGGTCGCAAATATGACCGACTATAATTTCTTACTTGTTATGTCAGCTGATTTGAAGAAAATTGTGATTTTTCATACTTTCTCAACTTTTAGGTTACATTTTTTGGTGTTTTCATAGTTCACATATCATTCATCAAAATATTTTACTACCTGATATAAGTTCTCAATAATGTAAACTAAGGTTAAATTGAAGCACTATAAACTTTAAGGTCAAAGGTCAAATTTAAGATTTATATTTTTTTAAAACAAAATATCGAAATAATATATATTTGTGCAAGGATTTCGATAAAATTTGTTGATAACATTTTAATAATTCTAGAAAATAATATTCTGGAATTATTTTCTGAAATTAACCCGTGGGGTACTCTTGATGTCAAATTGACTCTTTATGAAAGTCTATAAATATTTTCTTCATCAGGATTTTTTTTAAAATAAAACAAATTTAATGTATTCATCCTCAAATTTATTCCTTATTTGATGAAAATATATAAATCTATCCGTTTTTATACCCTATACCACTATGTGGTTTGGGTATAATGACTTTGTGCTGCTGTTTGTAACACCCAAAAATATTTGACCTAGACCCATCTTTAATTATACCGATCGAATCAGAATCACTTTCTGAGTTGATTTAACAATGTCCGTCCGTCCGTCCGTCCGTCCGTCCGTCCGTCTGTGTGTCCATGTAAAGCTTGTAATCAAACTGCAGATCGCAAATATGAATATATTTTGATGAAATTTGGTATATAAGCTTTTATCAGCCATGGGATGAACGCTATTGAAATTGGTGAGAATCGGTCCATGTTCAGACCTAGCCCCCATACAAATTACCCATATGAAATCGACATAAATTGCCATAAGATCCAAATTGTCATATAGATCTTACGCAAATTGGGTTTGTATGCGTTCATTACATCCACTAATGAGTAGTCCAAAAATGACCCCTTTGACCCCATATAGATCTGCTTCCCGATCTTCAGTTAAATCTATTAAAAAACAAAAATATTGCACTGATTCTTCTCAAATTTTGTTTGTACATATTTTTGCAAAATACAAGAGACTTTACCAAACATGATCAGGATCGGTCCATTTTTGGACCTAGCCCCTTTATAGATATAGCATCCGATATGAACTTTTTTATATCTGCAGCCAAAAAAATTAATAAAAATCCCACTCAAATTTGGTTTTTGCTTATTTTCTATGTCCAGTTAGTTGGGACTAAGAGATAGGGTTTCTAAACGCATGGTATAGGGTATCGTATAGTCGGTCTAGACCGACTATAATTTTCTTACTTGTTATATTTAATACAGTATAAACAAATTTGTTTATCGAGGACTTATATTCAAAAGTGCTATCTACGTTTGACAGCAATATTAATTTTTGATTTCAAACTGTTCTCTGATATAATATTAATTTTGAAGGGTGATTTTTTAAGAGCTATAGGAAAGTTTTCAAAAAAAAAAAAACACATAAAATTCAGAGAAATACATGAAATCTTTATCTGAATCGATAGTACGGTCGATATAGTTTAATGCTTGAAGATTATTTCATGCAAATGTTGACCGTGACTGCGCCGCAAATGGTCCATCCGCTTAGTCCAATTTTGGAATACTCTTTCCAACATATCGGCCGGTATCTCACGAATAAATGCTTCAATGTTGTCTTCCAATGCGTCAATTGAAGCGGGATTGTCTGTATAGACATGAGCTTTAACATAGCCCTACAAAAAATAGTCTAAAGGCGTTAAATCGCACGATCTAGGCGGCCAATTGACCGGTCCCGAACGTGAAATAAAATGTTCACCGAACTCGCCTCTCAATAAGTCCATTGTTGCGCGTGCTGTGTGGCATTGGCACCGTCTTGTTGAATCCACATGTCATGCAATTTAAGCTCTTGCATTTTGGGCAAAAAAAAAGTTGGATATCATCTCTCGGTAGCGCTCACCATTCACAGTTACGTTACGATTCGCATCATCCTTGAAGAAGTACGGTCCAATGATGCCACCAGCCCATCAACCGCATCAACTGTGACTTTTTCTGGATGCATTGGTAGCTCTTCCAATGCTTCTGGCTGATATTCACTCCAAAATCGACTCCCGAATAGCCGCTTCAGTGGGTCGATTAAACTGACCATAAAATGGAAGAAGCGCGCGATAAACTTTCTTAACAGAGCACGCATTTTGATAATAAAATTCAATAACTTGCAAGCGTTGTTCGTTTGTAAGACGATTCATGGTTAAATTATAGACCAAACTGAAGATGTTTGACAATGAAACAAAACACGAAACGTGCGTCAGCTGTTTAAACCAGTGGTGCCAAAAAGATAATAGCTAAAAAATCACCCTTTAATGATTAGTACGACTATTTCTTAATAGATATTGTAGCAAATGGATCGAAAAATATTTTCCGCATGCCTCAAAATTCTACCAAAAATTTGTTTTCATACAAACCGCTGTCACCCTAATGTACATGTGCATAGTTTCAGAGCTCTTGCTGTCACAGTACTCCAGATATTATAAGTTAAAATTAGATGTTAAAAATTCTCTTTATATGGGAGATGCCACGCCCACTTGAAAAATCCAAAAAAAAATATAGCCTATTTTTCCTTCTGCGCAGCTACCAACTGCAACAAATTTCAAGACGATCGGTCTAGTGGTGTAGTCTCCTATAAAGGACAAACATACACACATACATACATACGTTTTTATATATTTTTTTATATATAAGATTTTATACCATTTTTTTAGAGGTGCCTCCCAATATGGGCACAATGCCATCCAATTAACCCCATTTTTATTGCCACCCTGCTCGAAGTAGTGAGAAACAATACAGTCTTACCGAGGTAAATGATTTATTTTGTGGATGAGCTTGATTTCAACAGACAGTTGAACAGCCGAACAGACGGACACCGCTATACTGACTCGTGGTTTGACAAGGATCAAGAATATATATATATATATATATTTTATGGAGTCGCAAATTCATTTTGCGATGCGTTAAAAACGGAATGAGAAACATTTCTTGTTTAACATTCCCTTTTCAGTTTTTCACTTCTGAAGAAACTGGAAAAACGATCATTCTTTTCAAAGTTTGTGATCTTTCTTGAATATTAATCCATTCAGTTTAGTAGTTCAGAGCGAGCGCTCATGAAGAAGATATCAAAATTTCAAAATAGTATTTGGTAATTACCAATTATAATTGCAAATTAAGGTAGCAAAGCAGAGCCATCTTGTCTGCCCTGGATATCAGTCAGTAATGTTTTTGTCCGAATACCCCAACCACCGAAAAATAGCTATATATTTGATACGAAAGCCGCATTTTTCCTTAAGAGATTTAACAACAAAAAAAAAAAAAAAACAAGTAAGAAAATTATAGTCGGTCTAGACCGACTATACGATACCCTATACCATGCGTTTAGAGACCCTATCTCTTAAACCCGACTAACTGGATATAGAAAATTAGCATAAACCAAATTTGAGTGGGATTTTTATTAATTTTTTTGGCTGCAGATATGAAAAAGTTCATATCGGATGCAACATCTATATCTGGACTAGGCCCTAACTGACCATCTTTGGTAAGGTCTCTTGTATTTTGTAAAAATACATACAAACAAAATTTGAGAAGAATCAGTGGAATATTTTTGTTTTTTGATAGATTTAAGTGAAGATCGGGAAGAAGGGTCTATGACAAAGAGTTGTCCCATAGGGATCATTTCTGGACTACTCATTAGTGGATGTAATAAACGCATATAAACCCAATTCGACTAACATCTATATGACAATTTGGATCTTATGGCAATTTATGTCGATTACATAGGGGTCATTTGTATGGGGCCTAGGTCTGAAAATAGACCGATTCCCACCGGTTTAAACAGCTTTCGTTCTATGGTCAATTGAAGCTTATATACCAAATCTCATCAAAATACATTTATATTTGCGACCTGCAGTTTGATTACAAGGTTTACATGGACATACAGACGGACGGACGGACGGACATCGTTTAATCGAATCAGATAGTGATTCTGATTCAATCGATGTAATAAAACATGGTTCTAGGTCAAATATTTTTGGTAGTTACAAGCAGCACCACAAAGTCATTATACCCGAACCACATAGTGGTATAGGGTATAATTTTTGAAAAACCGCAGACCATATGCGGTGCGAAACAAAAATTATAAATAAGTTATAAAGACAAGGAAGAGAGCAATAAAATTTATTTACGATGAACTTTATGTAAAGTATGTTTAAAGCAACTTCTGAGACACAATATTATACGGGTTACTTTGTGACAAATGAAAAGTGAATAAATTTGTCGAAAATATTTTGTTTCGCAAGGTAATTGCAGTATGGGATGAGTCAAGTAAGTGTTTTCTAAGACCCAATAGAACTGATGTGCACAAAATATTATGAAATTTAGAAGAACGTCGGTCCGACTTGACCAATTTTGTTATAGAAAGTCAATATGATTCTCTTTTAAAAGTACCTTTTCTTAAAAATTTTATTTTGCTTCAAAATTTAACTTTTTTAAAAAACTACATTTTCGTAAAGAACAAAATTTTTTTAAAAGGTACCTTTACCTTAAAAAAATACGTATTTATAAAAAAAATGCCTTCTTTTAAAAATTTTCTTTACTAAAAGTAAGACATTTTCCTAAAAATTACATTTTGTTAAAGGAGTACCTCTTCCTAAAAAACTAGTTCTTAAGACAGTAACGGTAACTTTCTTCAAAAAGCATCTTATGTTAAATATATCTGTTATTAAAAAGTACCTTTAGTAAAAGAGTAGATTTTCTTAAAAAGTACTTTTACCCTTTTTCAAAAAAAAAAAATCTTATTCATAAAAATGGCCCTTCTTTGAAATATTACCATTACTTAAAAAGGTACCTTTCCTAAAATAGAATTTCTTCAAAAGTACATTTTCTTAAAAAAGAACTTTTTCTTTAAAAGTAAAATTTTTTAGAAAATTACATATTCTTAACCGTTGTGTCGATCGTAGAGCCCACGGGTACATTTGCAACTTTAATTTTCCTGTATCTTCCAAACGGTTAGTCCGATTGACCTGAAATTTCATGATATCCTCAACCATACACTTTTGCATCATGTGGAAAAGTTTCATCAAGATTGGAGCAGCAGTTCAGTCGATACAGCCCAAATTCAAGTTAGTGGAATGGCGTCGACTGCTGGTGTACCCGGGTACTTGTATGAAAATTCATACAAATATATAGAAATAAATGGCAAAGTTCACTTTATATTGCTATATCTTCCAAGCGGCTGGTCCAATCTTGATGAAACTTCGTATCATAGCTTGGAAATATGTAATTGATATTGGTGTGAAATTTCAGGTCAATTGGACCAACCGTTTGGAAAATATAACCCAGTTACTAGAAAATGACCTAGCGTCAACAGCTGATGTACCCAGGTACTTCTATGAAAATTCATACAAATATATAGAAATAAATGGAAATATTTAGTTTATTTTATGGAAATTTGTTTATTTATTTATAGAAAATCATTATAATGAAAGTAAAAAATATATTTTATGAATTTTAGCAGCATCTGAGGCATTGTGGATGATCCTTCGAGTGCTCTGCGCACACAGGCTTATTACAAATTGCACATACTTTTCTCGTTTGGCGTTTTGCAATGCAAATATAGCAGTTTCCTTTTCTTTTTATGCGGCCAGAACTGTCACGTTCCTCTTCCTCTTGTGCACCAACATTCATCTTCAAGGGCATACCATATAATGCTTCCATAGCGTGTCTAGTAGAAAATATGCGCGTAATATGGCTATTGTCCGCTCTTATATCGATTTGTGGTCTGCATAACTGATCGCTGAGCTGCTGCAGAAATATCCTACGGCGGTTGGTAGATGGTTTTAGATGGGGGTTGTTTTCCATATATATAACATACGCAGCATACGCAGCTACGTCAAGCATATTATAAAAAAATGCTAAAGGCCATCTATTTGTGCGCCGTTTGGTTGAATATTCAGTCAAGCACTTATCCATATTATCCACGCCGCCTTTATGTTTGTTATAATCAAGTATGAGCAATGGTTTCCGTTTTGGACCTGCAGTTTCTGTAGTGTCGTGGCAAGTAGACAGCATCACAACAGCCTTATTTTTTTTTGGGACGTATGAGCACATCGTCATGTTGTTACAGAATCCAAATAGCGTAGACTCTGCTTCACGTCCTTTAGGATTGGCAAATGATGCTGGCACGAACATACGCCTTTTGTTGCAAGTGCCCAACAAAGCCAAACTGTTGTCCACCATCAAAGTTTTTGCTAAGTTATATGTTGTAAAGAAATTGTCGCATACCACTGTTCGCCCACTTCCACCAAAATTGTTGACAACTAAGTCCTTCACAACACGCTCACCAACGTTTCTTTCACGTTCGCCGGACGCTGCCATTCCAGTATAAATTTGACCCTGTATTGAAAAAATAAAAATTGAAAAATGAAATTTGAATTAGTCATTTAGTTTATTTGCAACAAGTTGATATAATAAAATGAATGTATGAACACTGATTTACCTGCACGGGATATGATGAAATGGCGTCGCAGACCCACCACACTTTTATCCCATATTTGGATGGTTTGGATGGAATGTACTGTGTGAAGCCAGTTCCACCACGATATGGGTATAATTGCTCATCTACGGTAACGTTTGTGCCACATATATAATACTTGCGCAGAGTGGCATTTAGCATCAGGAATACGTCTGTAATTGCAGCTGCCTTATCATTTTGTTTGCGTGCATTCCGAGTGTTTCCGTTATCAAAGCGTATGAAGCGGCTGATTGCCCAAAATCTGCGTAAGCTCATTGATGCACGAAATAATGGATGTGAAGTTGTTTTCCACAGGTCAGTGGTATGAACATAACCGGAATGACATACGCCAGCCATCAAAAGCACACCCAAATATGCACGAAATTCTACTTCAGTTATAGGCACCCATATTCGTGGTTCCGCATCTGGATGCTGCTGATTGTACGCATCAAAAGTTTGCCTTGCCTTTCTATTTGATTCTCGAATAATAACATCACATATTTCATTTGACATCATAAGATTGAAGGTTTCTGCCATTGTCAAGCCATTTGTCGATGGCACTGGTCCAGGATTGCGACTTCTTAGAACGTTGTGCGCACGTATTCGTCCAGGTATTGGTGGTATTGACGACCATACATTGCCATCTCTTGCCGTATAATAATCACCAGTTTCAAGTGGCGGTTCTTCATACTCCTCGTCTGAATCCCTCTCGTCCTCTAGGTGATACTGAATTTCCTGGACTTGTTCAGCGTCAGATGATTCACCACCAATGTCATCAATATTTCCTTCTAAGTCTTCTTGATCTACCGCTTGTTCGTGGTCACTCTCTTCGGAGTCAGAAGCCTCAACAAGTGTGCGTATATAGTCACGCTGCTCCTCATACGGTAGTGCATTCAATCGACGCGGAGCTAGCCACTCACCATCTGCCATTTTATTTTCACTTTTTATATATTTGCCGCACAAAATAAATTTTTAGGTCTTTACACTTCAAAAATCGCACATAAACTGACTTATGCATACAAACCTACTCAAAACGAAACCTGCGCAAAAAATCATGTTTCTGCCTGCAAAACTGGTTGTGCAAGGGTAGGTAGGCAAGATATTCCCAAATACCCTTTTGTTCCTGTTAGTAGACGTGTTTTCCTACACATTCCAAAAAAAAATATGTTTACATTGAACAAATATTTTATGAGTTATAATTATTCTGCGCAGGTACTAAAAATAGCACTATGAGCAAGAGCGGTTGATTTTCAGTTCAAATATAACGGAATTTTGCGAATGAAAATTCAATGTTAATTATTTTTCTTTGTAAAAAGGGATCAAATTACAAGGATTAAAAAAGAATTTGGAAATTGTTAAATTTTTATGGATTTTGGCAATTCCCATTTTTGGTAAAAATGGATTATTTAGGTACCAAATTTTTTTTTTCCCAAATTATGATAAAAGTTTTGTTAACTAGACAATATTTCCAAGAAATAAAAAAAAAAAAAAAACAGAAAATTACAAGAATCCAGGTAGTAGTTAATATTTGTATATCAAAAGCAACTATCTGCCATACAAAACGTATGAAGTACCCGGGTACATCTACTGTCGATGTGGATAAAACCCAACAGCTGCTGACACAACGGTTAATAAATACAATTTTTTTTTTAAATACTGTCTCTTAAAATCATATCTTCTTAAAAAAAGTACCTTTTGTTCAAAAGTATCATATCTTAATATAAGTATATTTTCTGAAAAACCTACCTTTCGTTAAATAAAGTTTTTTTAAAGAAAGTACTTTTTCTGAAAAAAATGTATTTTCCTAGAAAGTTCCCTTTCTTAAAGCAGTACATTCTCTTAAATCAAATATCTTCTAAAAAAAAAAAATAAAAATTATTTTGTAAAAAATTAATTCTCTTACAAAAAAACTTAATGAATAGTAACTTTTTGATGAAAAAGGAGTTTTCAGTGAATGTGTGTTTTTTAAGAAAATGTATTTCTTTTTTAAGAAAAGGTATTTTTTATTAAAAGTACTTTTTAGGAAAAAAAAAATTTTTTTTTTAAGTACTTTCTTTAAGAAAGAATATTTGTTTTAAGAAAAGTTTCTTTCCCAGGAAAAGGTTTTTTTCAGCTGAAAAAAACCTTTTCCTGGGAAAGAAACTTTTCTTAAAACAAATATTCTTTCTTAAAGAAAGTACTTAAAAAAAAAAATTTTTTTTTTCCTAAAAAGTACTTTTAATAAAAAATACCTTTTCTTAAAAAAGAAATACATTTTCTTAAAAAACACACATTCACTGAAAACTCCTTTTTCATCAAAAAGTTACTATTCATTAAAAACAAAAATTTTTTTCATAAAACTTAAAAATTGCATTTTCTTAAGATAGTATTTTACTTAAGGAAGTATATTTTTCAACAATAGTACCTATCGTAAAAAATTAGCTTCTCTACAAAACTGAATTTTCTTAAAAAGTACCTTTCTTAAAAAATGAATTTTCTAATAACGACTGCGTTTGAAAAAATTGTCCACTACATTTTTCGCAAAAACTTTTTAAAACCCACTGAATTTGAAAATCGTTTTGGTAGAACGCTTTGAAATGAATAGCAGAAAATTGTACTTTTTAAAATTTTTCGCTAGACGCATTTATTCATTTGAAAATGGCAAGCGAATTGGAAAAACACAAAAATGTAGTGAAATTTCTCAATCCCACCTTCTGTGGACATTTTAGAAAATTGCTAGAGAGCTTACAGTTGCAATTAGCCAGTGTTTAGAGTCTTACAGAAGTTTAGCGAAGACGTCACTAGGACGGCAGGATCTGGAAGAAGAAAGGCATCTGTGAGCGAAATAATGCAAAGAAAATCGTCACCATACTGAAGAAAAATACCAATATTTAAGGCAGAAAACTGGCTCATCTGGAATGCACCGAGTTTTTCGTACGCAGGGCCAAATAGGACGCCGGTCTCAAGCCATTCAAGGTGTAGAAAGTAAAACAGCATGCCTGAAACTCAGCCGGTGTATCATGGATGTCGACACGTAGGTTTTGGCTGACTTTCAGTTCAGTAATTTTACACTGCGACTCGCGAAGGAATGTAGATGAAAAATTTAAGTCTAAATAACACTAAAAATTTCACCACAAGATCCTGCTATGGCAAGCAATTTGCAAATGTGGCGAAAAGAGCAAGCTTTCGTAACTACGGGAACAATTAATTTGGAAATATATACACAAGAATGCTTGGAGAGAAAACTACAACTATAAAACAGCATGATGTTTCCACTTTCTTTTGGCCTGACCTAGCTAATTTTCAATACAGTAAAATGGCCATGGAGTGGTACTCCAAAAATAATGTGATTTTGGTGCCTCGAGAAGCAAATCCTCCAAACTATCCAGAGCTCAGACAAATTGAAAGGTACTGGTCGAAGGAGAAATAAAGGCAACGAACAAAGTTACCAAGAATGTCAAAAATTTCAGAGCCAAATGGACCTTGGCAGCTCGAAATATCTCAGATAATACAGTAAAATCGCTGAAAAATTAAAAATTTTATAAAATAAAATTTATTGAAAACATTTAAATGCGCAGTAACAATCCTAAAAAAATACGAGTTTTTTTTAATCAAAATATTAGTTCAGTAGATTTTTCGAATTTTTTGATGGACTATTTTTCAAAGGCAGTTCTAAAGTACTTTTTCTCAAAAAGTACATTTTCTTAAATCAAGTATCTTTTCTGTCAAAATTTAGGTTTCCTAAAAAAGAACATTTTCTACAAATATAGAAATTTTAATTAAAAAGTACTTTTTCTGAAACAGGTACATTTTCTTAAAAAATTACGTCGCCTTAAAAAGCCATTTTCCTTAAAAAACTACATATTCTTAAAAATTAACTTTTCTAGAAAACATAATTTTCTTAAAAAAGTATATTTGCTCCTTCTTAAATAAGTAACTTTTCTTAAAAAAGGTATTTACTTAAAAAAAGTTTTTTCTTAAAAAAGTAAATTTCAAAAAAATATTTTTTCCCTAAAAGGCTGCCAAGCCCAAAAAAAAATTTTGCTTAAAAAAAATTATTCTTAAAAAAGTACCTTAAAATAGAAACATTTTGGAAAAAGGAACTTTTCTTAAAAATGTGTATTATCTTTTATTTTAAAAAGTACCTTTTCTTAAAAAGCAAATTTACTTAAAGTAAGTTATTTTTATGAAAAAACAATACTTATAAAAAAAACAAGTAAGAAAATTATAGTCGGTCTAGACCGACTATACGATACCCTATACCATGCGTTTAGAAACCCTATCTCTTAGGCTCAACTAACTGGACATTGAAAATAAGCAAAAACCAAATTTGAGTGGGATTTTTATTAATTTTTTTGGCTGCAGATATGAAAAAGTTCATATCGGATGGTATATCTATAAAGGGACTAGGTCCAAAAATGGACCGATCCTGATCATGTTTGGTAAAGTCTCTTGTATTTTGCAAAAATATGTACAAACAAAATTTGAAAAGAATCAGTGCAATATTTTTGTTTTTTAATAGATTTAGGTGAAGATCGGGAAGCAGCTTTATATGGGGTCAAAGGTATTATTTTTGGACTACTCATTAGCGGATGTAATGAACGCATACAAACCCAATTTGAGTATGATCTATATGACAATTTGGATCTTATGGCAATTTATGTCGATTTCATATGGGTAATTTGTATGGGGGCTAGGTCTGAACATTGACCGATTCTCACCAATTTCAATAGCGTTCATCCCATGGCCGATAAAAGCTCATATACGAAATTTCATCAAAATATATTCATATTTGCGACCTGCAGTTTGATTACAAGGTTTACATGGACACACAGACGGACGGACGGACGGACGGACGGACGGACGGACGGACATTGTTAAATCAACTCAGAAAGTGATTCTGATTCGATCGGTATAATTAAAGATGGGTCTAGGTCAAATATTTTTGGTTGTTACAAACAGCAGCACAAAGTCATTATACCCAAACCACATAGTGGTATAGGGTATAATTAAGTATCTTTTCTTGAAAATTAACGTTTTCTTAAAACGTTACTTTGTGTAAAGCAGTGCATTTTTTAAACGTTCTCTTAAAAAGTACCTTTTCTTAAATGAAATCAAACAAACAATTGAATTTATTATGTAATATAAAAGACCACCGTTCCAATTTGGTCGATCTCTCATAGAACAGACGATATAGTATTTTGCGCTAAACTGCATACTTACTATGATACATTTTAAACATGGTAAAGTAATGTCTGCCGATTAGATTTCATAAAAAGGAAAAAACAGAAAATTACTTTGAAAAAAGTTACACCTTTTAGCTGAATCTTATGCCAGTCAGTATTATGCAATAGATTTGGAAATTTATGGTAGACATTAATAGGAGCCACTTGCTAAATGACGCAATGTCCTGTCGTTTAACTTTCTTTTTTGTACAAATTTATCACTTTACAAGTGTTAACACGGATGGCTTCTCTTATTGCTAGCCATAGTTGTTCAAGAGTGTATATAGCAGGCATTGATAGCTTCACATAGCACTTAAGCTTGTCAAGCCCCTTTTTGTTGTAAGAACAGACTTTTGTTCTTTTGTTTTAATGTCTCTTGGATATTCCACTACAAGTATAAATTTATCCAGTGATTGTATATAGTGAATGTGTATAGCCAAACGAGTTGGAAATAAATTGCATTCGATAGCTGGTGCCGAGTAGAAAATGAAATACAAACGGCTAATGGCTAATGGAAGTAGCTTGATAGCTGGTCATGTCCTGTTCTATGTTTATCACATCGTACACTTACTTTGAAAATTATTGAAAATAAAAATTTTGTGCTTTTTTATTGGATATAGGTGAATTTTTATTAGCTCTATTGGTTAACTTTTTAAGCCAGGATCTGTAAGTGGAAAAAAAAACTAAAGAACGTGCGTAAGATTTAGGATCCCAAACAATTTAATTTAAATATTAAATTTATTAAAATTTTAGCGATGCAAACCTTTAGACGAATTTAAAATACTGACAACCAGCGATTGCAAATGTAAAACAAGTAAGAAAATTATAGTTATACGGTACCTTATATCATGCGTTTAGAGATCCTACATCTTAGGTCCAAGTAATTAGATATAGAAAACTAGCATAAGCCAATTTTAATTGACATTGTTAAGTTTTTTGCCTTCTGATTTGAAAAAGTATATATCGTATTCTATATTTATATGGGGACTAGTGCGAAAAATAGACCGATCCTGACTATATCTGGTGAGCTCACCTTTTTTTTTTGGAAAAACGAATAGAATTAAAATTTGAAAAAACTCTGTACAATATTTCTGTTTTTTTTATAGATTTAAATGAAGATCGGGAATCAGCTCCGTATGGGGCTATGACCAAGAAGTGTCATATCGGTTTTATTTTTGACTACTGATAAAATGATGATTTAAAACATACACAAACCCAATTTGACGAAGCTCTATAATTTGGATATTATTTTTTTTTTTTCATTTATTAACCAACACTCAGGGGATGCCTTCTACAAATGCAGTGCATTGTGTTGATCTCAGGAAAATAGGTTATGGGAAGGAGGAAAGAGGAAAGAGTAGTGTTCGTGGATATTTGACTTAAACTTTATTAGATTATTTAAATGGTGCTTGGTAAAGAAGAAGAAAGCATATATTTAAAAAATTAATAACTGCACTGTATTCTTAATCGGACCGGTTTCTGGCATTTCAGCCTTCATCAGCGATTTATTGAACATTGTGATAATTGTTATGTTTTAATTGAATAGATTGTTTCTATATGAAAATTTTTCTACTTAGGGCGGCCGTGAGGTTTGAACCATGAACCTTCACATACACTCGTACTTGCAATTTTTGGTCAGCGCTTTAGCACACTCACCTAAAGTCAGGCCTACGAGCAGTGTAGTTAGATTCAGTTTTCGTACCATACAGCTTTACTGTATTAATTTCATTATTATTTGTATCATTAGATTATAACTGTCAGGAAAGACCTCTGTGGGAAGTTTATTCCACATACGGCTAGTTCGACTGTTAAACGAATTCTCTTTGTAGAGCGAATCGAAACTCGGCCACTTGGAAAAGTTCGCTAATCTCAGAAGAACATTTCCCATGGTAGTATCTATAGAACAGTGATACACAACCCACATTCCGACGATGTTCCAATGAGTCATAATGTTATTGATGATCATCAACGCCCTCCTTTGCACACGATCCAGTAGCTCCAAAATTGATTTTCGGTCCATTTTCGGTCGGATGTAAGTGTATAGATTTTAAGGAGATCAGAAGGAGTGAAGTAATTTATGCACCGTTTTAGAAAACCAAGACACTTGAATGCTTCTTTCGACACTTGAAAAACATGCTCGTTCCAACGAACATCACATTGAATTCTCATGCCTAGAACATCAAGAGTATCCCACTCCTCAATACCTATACCACCCATATATACAGATGACACTGTTGAATGGCCCTCTGGGTCAACATACAACATTGTGTTTTCAGCGCATTAAAATCAATCCTATTCGCTTTACCCCACTCGGAGATTGTTAACAGGTCTTGATTGAGTGTGTCAGTCATTGTCCGCCTTTTGCCCCCAACCTCCAAGAGGCTTAGCCTACAATTAAAGGAAAATAAATGTCAAATGCTGCTGTCATCTGCGAAAGAGCATATAGAGTTAAAAGATTGACCAAGAATATCGTTTAGAAAGATAAGGAAAAGAGAAGGACAAAGAACGGAACCTTGGGGTACCCCTGAATTAAGCTGAAACTCATTGGATGAGACCCCAGGTAGACCTCTAGGTAGTTCACAAGATGGAAATTGATCATGCTCTCCATCACCTTTGAGAGTGCAGAGCAGATTGCAATTGGACGGTAATTTTCAGGGTTATCAGCCGCACCCTTTTTAGGGATTGGTTGGACATTAGCAACCTTCCAGCAAGAGGGAAAGACTCCCGCACGGTACGAAAGGCTGAAAAGGTTGGCCAATGGACTGGCCAGCGTCGAAAATCACTGTTTCAGCACCAGTGCCGGTATACCATCCGGTTCCGAAAACTTATTAATGTTGAGATCCGAAATAACCTTTTTAGCTGCACGTGCTCGGAAGAATATTTTAGGCATAGTACAAAAATGAATTTTTTTGCAAAAAGTTCAGCTAAAAGGTTAGCCTCTTCAAACGGGTCAGTGAATATTTGGTCATTAATAATAAGAGTTGGGATTGCAGAACTAACATTATTCTTTACTCGTTTAACAAATGACCAAAAGCTCTTGCAGCCCCGAGGAGCAGAAAGAACTTTAGAACGAAGACGCTGATCGTGAAAGAACTTTCCGCGCCTTAGTAATTTAGTAGCAGTTCAGTGACGGAATTTTTATTTTCACGCCAAAGTCTTAATGCTTCCTCTCTGGATCTGCCTCTGCGGAAAATTTCCCGAAAACAATTTCCCGAAAACAATTTCCGAAATACAATTTCCCGAAAACAATTCCCCGAAAACAATTTCCCGAAATTACAATTTCCCGAAAACAATTTCCCGAAAACACTTTCCCGAAATTAGAATTTCCCGAAATTACAATTTGATTTTTTTAGTTTACAACTTCCCATATATTCTTGATTTCCCCCATAAAAAAATTGCTGCATACGATTTCTCGAAAAAACAATTTCCCGGGTATTCGAGGTTGCTTTTGAATGGTTTCTTGTATCATGACGACGGTCAGTCCGTTGATAGCGTTTATTGGCGTTGTATCCTTTATCGAGGTAAACATTGTACTGGTAGGGTCATAACGTGCACCGATACTATAAAAAAAGAGACTCTTCACAATCACACTGCCGAAGCGGCTTTCGTTGCTAAAGAAAAAATTGTTAATGAGCTGAAAGATCTTGCCCATCAAGTGGTAATGAACTGATTGCTCGCGCTTCGGCCGAAATTTCTTATGGTATTGTTTCGGAAATGCCATCAACAAGCTATTTGAAGAGATAGTAATTTAGGTAAATTGTAGTTTCGGGAAATTATGTTGGGAAATTGTATTTCGGGAAATTGTAATTTCGGGAAATTGTATTTTCGGGAAATTGTGTTCGGGAAATTGTAATTTCGGGAAATTGTCATTTCGGGATATTGTGTTCGGGAAATTGTAATTTCGGGAAATTGTTTTCGGGAAATTCTTTTCGGGAAATTGTTTTCGGGAAATTGTTTTCGGAAAATTTTCCGCAAATCCTGGATCTGACTGCATCTCTGCAAGTTTGGTTAAACCAAGATTTTTGATTAGGTTTAGCCGAAATGTACTTTAATCTAATAAATATTCTCATACCAAATACTATTATTTTTCCACCATTATCGCTGCAGCGTCACTATTATTGTCCAGGAAACAAATTTTTCAGTTGAAATGCTTGAAGAAATCGTTGAGCTCGGCCCAACGAGCCTTTTCGTAAATAAAAAATGAGCGTTTCGTAGCTGGTGTTGAAACACTATGAAGTACAGAGCACTAAAAAATGCGGAAATCGTGCAGTGATCCGAATTACTGAGAGGTGCAAGAATTTTCACTTCATACTTGTCAGAGTGTGAAGTTAGAAAAAGGTTGAGAACATTTTGTCTTTGCCCCTCAATGCATGGAATGTGCATTGGTTCATTCACTAGTTGCTCTAAGTGGTTACGCGCGGCGAAAAGCTCAACGTAACGGCCTTCGGTAGTTGTTTGACCCGAGTGGTGAATCCAAGAAGAATTGAAATCGTGAATATTGAAATCGCAGACAACTCCGATTTCGCTATTCGGGCAACTCTCTAATATTTTATTTATAGATTCAGAAAAGGCATCGAAGCCATTATATTCGCCCTCTCTATGTTTGGGCTTCCGTATAGAAGCCCGAAATGCAAATTACGTCGATCTCATAGGGGTTGTTTTTATGAGTACTAGGTCTGAACATAAACCGATTTCCACCAATTTTGACAGCGTCAATTTTATAGCAAATAGAAACTTATTTACCAAATTTAATCAAAATACATTTATATTTGAGAATTGTAGGTTGATTACAAGGTTTACATGGACACACGGACAGACGGACGGACGAAAAGTGATACTGGTCATATATTTTTGATAGTTGCAAACATCAGCACGAAGTCATTATACCCTGACCACATAGTGATATAGGGTATAAAAAATAAAACACCGTAAAGTTGTCCATGTTTTTTATATCTTCTACTCCGCCTTTACTAACATTAACATCAGTTCATGATATTACGGTCGTTCTATATAAATTGACTTGGCTGAAGGAAAAAACACGTAGACTCGTTTGAGAAGTGTAAATTGAATAAATTCACACTTTGCACTAAAAATGCACTTTATTTCACTTTTGTCGACCATTCGTTCATTTTTTCAGTCCGGCATTCATCTTCATCTTCCATCTGCACATTTTACACCTTTCTGGGTTAGCTGTCGTTTAATGTTCTTGTCATTTAACTGACATACACTTTGTCGAAGAGCAGCAACAGCAGCAACAGCAGCAGCAGCAGCATTTTGGAAATTTGAATCTTGCAAGACATGTTTTGGCTTCAAGTGTCTTTGATATTTTCTGGATGTTGGCTGTGACATCACTATCATTTTGAGACGAGGAGAGAAGAAATTCTTATAAATTATTCATTTGTCTATGATAGGTCTTTGATATGCAACAGTGACTTAAATATATGAAAGATTTTAAATGACTGAGCACGGATACATAAGGAATACATGCAAGTATATTTTAAAGATTTTTCTCTACCATGATGCCACATAAAATTGTTTGAATTTTTAAGTATTTATTTTATTTCTAAACTTTAAGCTTTAACTGAATATGTAGATTGTTAAGTGTTATTTGTCAAACTGCATTTAATTAGCATAAATTAACAGCAAGATAAATTTGCAACAATAATAAAACTGCATTTAATATTTTTCCATTAAAGTTTAAGTTGTTTTATATTGTTAAAAACTTGCAGTAGTACATAGAATTTGTGTAATGGTATTTATTTAAAAATTTAAGTAAATATTTCTAGAAGTACGAGAAACGGCATTAATTAGTTGCAATGCACATAGTAAATTGAAGCAATGTTTTAATCAGAATGTGCTAACTGATGAAGAAATCAAAATTAGAATTTATTTACTAAATACTTATGTCGTATATAAGTAAAAGAAAAAAATATTTAAGAAGTGATTTGAAAATTTTCTTTATATTCGAGTAACGTTATTTTTATTGCATTTACGTGTTCAAAACACGTACTGCTTAATAGCATTAATAAGAAAAGAAACTTCTTGGCACTAGTTTCAACATTCACGTGATAAAAATTGAAAGAAAACGCTGTGTATGAACAAAGTTATTAAACGAAAAGTAAATAAAACTCCACAAAAAAAAAATAAAAAATATTGGCTTCCAGTGTCACTTAGGTGACACCTATTACGAATATATATTAAATGAAATAAATGTGTTTTTAATTTTGATTTAAGTGTATTAGTTACTATAAAATTCTTTCTCAAGTGGTGTTGATCGTGGTACCACAACAAAATCAATTATTTTGAAAAAAAAATAATTTTTTCAGATTCTTTGATTCTGAAATAATAGGGACATCCAAATTGAATAAAAATATAATTTTTAAGATTATTATTTTTTTTTATGTGTATACATCTATCTGCGCAGGGGGTAAAAGTCTATTTCACAATACAAGCACAAAAACAGCGTAAGATGTTAGACGTAAGACAAAATCGGTGTGACTTATTATTGTAGTGGTGCATCACTTATGATATGTTATCACCTTTCTGTCGCTGTTTTCTGCATAATATTTTTTCACTTTTTGTAAACGTTTATAATTAATTTCCTCAATTATTAAAAGTATTCCTAACGTTATAATTTATTCCTTATAAAGAACACTGCATTTAATACTTTAAAACGAAAAGTAAAAATGAAAATAAAAAATGAATAATAAAATATGAAAAATTAAAAGTAAATAATATCAAATTAAAAATAAAAAAAAAAAACTAAATAAAAAAGAAAAATGGAAAATGACAAATTAAAAATGGAAAATTTAAAAAATTAAAAGTGAAAAATGGAAAATGAAAAAAAAAATTAAAAATTAAAAATTCAAAATTAAAAATTAAAAATTAAAAATTAAAAATTAAAAATTAAAAATTAAAAATTAAAAATTAAAAATTAAAAATTAAAAATTAAAAATTAAAAATTAAAAATTAAAAATTAAAAATTGAAAATTAAAAATTAAAAATTAAAAATTAAAAATTATAAATTAAAAATTAAAAATTAAAAATTAAAAATTAAAAATTAAAGATTAAAAATTAAAAATTAAAAATTAAAAATTAAAAATTCAAATTTAAAAATTAAAAATTAAAAATTAAAAATTAAAAATTAAAAATTAAAAATTAAAAATTAAAAATTAAAATTAAAAATTAAAAATTAAAAATTAAAATTAAAAATTAAAAATTAAAAATTAAAAATTAAAAATTAAAAATTAAAATAAAAATTAAAAATTAAAAATTAAAAATTAAAAATTAAAAATTAAAAATTAAAAATTAAAAATTAAAAATTAAAAATTAAAAATTAAAAATTAAAAATTAAAAATTAAAAATTAAAAATTAAAAATTAAAAATTAAAAATTAAAAATTAAAATTAAAAATTAAAAATTAAAAATTAAAAATTAAAAATTAAAAATTAAAAATTAAAAATTAAAAATTAAAAATTAAAAATTAAAATTAAAAATTAAAAAAAAATTAAAAATTAAAAAATTAAAAATTAAAAATTAAAAATTAAAAATTAAAAATTAAAAAATAAATTAAAAATTAAAAATTAAAAATTAAAAATTTAAAATTAAAAATTAAAAATTAAAATTTAAAAATTAAAAATTAAAAATTAAAAATTAAAAATTAAATAAAATTAAAAATTAAAAATTAAAAATTAAAAATTAAAAATTAAAAATTAAAAATTAAAAATTAAAAATTAAAAATTAAAAATTAAAAATTAAAAATTAAAAATTAAAAATTAAAAATTAAAAATTAAAAATTAAAAATTAAAAATTAAAAATTAAAAATTAAAAATTAAAAATTAAAAATTAAAAATTAAAATTAAAAATTAAAAATTAAAAATTAAAAATTAAAAATTAAAAATTAAAAATTAAAAATTAAAAAATTAAAAATTAAAAATTAAAAATTAAAAATTAAAAATTAAAAATTAAAAATTAAAAATTAAAAATTAAAAATTAAAAATTAAAAATTAAAAATTAAAAATTAAAAAATTAAAAATTAAAAATTAAAAATTAAAAATTAAAAATTAAAATTAAAAATTAAAATTAAAAATTAAAAATTAAAATTAAAAATTAAAAATTAAAAATTAAAAATTAAAAATTAAAAATTAAAAATTAAAAATTAAAAATTAAAAATTAAAAATTAAAAATTAAAAATTAAAAATTAAAAATTAAAAATTAAAAATTAAAAATTAAAAATTAAAAATTAAAAATTAAAAATTAAAAAATTAAAAATTAAAAATTAAAAATTAAAAATTAAAAATTAAAAATTAAAAATTAAAAATTAAAAATTAAAAATTAAAAATTAAAAATTAAAAATTAAAAATTAAAAATTAAAAATTAAAAATTAAAAATTAAAAAATTAAAAATTAAAAATTAAAAATTAAAAATTAAAAATTAAAAATTAAAAATTAAAAATTAAAAATTAAAAATTAAAATTAAAAATTAAAAATTAAAATTAAAAATTAAAAATTAAAAATTAAAAATTAAAAATTAAAAATTAAAAATTAAAAATTAAAAATTAAAAATTAAAAATTAAAAATTAAAAATTAAAAATTAAAAATTAAAAATTAAAAATTAAAAATAAAAATTAAAAAATTAAAAATAAAAATTAAAAATTAAAAATTAAAAATTAAAAATTAAAAATTAAAAATTAAAAATTAAAAATTAAAAATTAAAAATTAAAAATTAAAAATTAAAAATTAAAAATTAAAAATTAAAAATTAAAAATTAAAATTAAAAATTAAAAATTAAAAAAATTAAAAATTAAAAATTAAAATTTAAAAATTAAAAATTAAAAATTAAAAATTAAAAATTAAAAATTAAAAATTAAAAATTAAAATTTAAAAATTAAAAATTAAAAATTAAAAATTAAAAATTAAAAATTAAAAATTAAAAATTAAAAATTAAAAATTAAAAATTAAAAATTAAAAATTAAAAATAAAAATTAAAAATTAAAAATTAAAAATTAAAAATTAAAAATTAAAAATTAAAAATTAAAAATTAAAAATTAAAAATTAAAAATTAAAAAATTAAAAATTAAAAATTCAAAATTAAAAATTAAAAATTAAAAATTAAAAATTAAAAATTAAAAATTAAAAATTAAAATTAAAAATTAAAAATTAAAAATTAAAAATTAAAAATTAAAAATTAAAAATTAAAAATTAAAAATTAAAAATTAAAAATTAAAAATTAAAAATTAAAAATTAAAAATTAAAAATTAAAAATTAAAAATTAAAAATTAAAAATTTAAAAATTAAAAATTAAAAATTAAAATTAAAAATTAAAAATTAAAATTAAAAATTAAAAATTAAAAATTAAAAATTAAAAATTAAAAATTAAAAATTAAAAATTAAAAATTAAAAATTAAAAATTAAAAATTAAAAATTAAAAATTAAAAATTAAAAATTAAAAATTAAAAATTAAAAATTAAAAATTAAAAATTAAAAATTAAAAATTAAAAATTAAAAATTAAAAATTAAAAATTAAAAATTAAAAATTAAAAATTAAAAATTAAAAATTAAAAATTAAAAATTAAAAATTAAAAATTAAAAATTAAAAATTAAAAATTAAAAATTAAAAATTAAAAATTAAAAATTAAAAATTAAAAATTAAAAATTAAAAATTAAAAATTAAAAATTAAAAATTAAAAATTAAAAATTAAAAATTAAAAATTAAAAATTAAAAATTAAAAATTAAAAATTAAAAATTAAAAATTAAAAATTAAAAATTAAAAATTAAAAATTAAAAATTAAAAATTAAAAATTAAAAATTAAAAATTAAAAATTAAAAATTAAAAATTAAAAATTAAAAATTAAAAATTAAAAATTAAAAATTAAAAATTAAAAATTAAAAATTAAAAATTAAAAATTAAAAATTAAAAATTAAAAATTAAAAATTAAAAATTAAAAATTAAAAATTAAAAATTAAAAATTAAAAATTGAAAAATTAAATGTAAAAAATGAAAAACGAAATATGTAATCTTTCATTAAAATTCATATATTATTTTTTGTATAAAAATTAGTTTTCATAACATATATTATTAAAAATTTAAATGTTAAAATAAATAAAAAATTAAAACAGACTACATACTTAATGCTATGTGTCATAGTTGAACTATTTCTAAATGTAATAATTCAATAATCTTTTATTTACATCTTGAAATGACCTTGGAAGCCCGTCAGAAATATATGTTCTGAATATTCATTATATATCTATTAAGTTTTCATGGAGCACTGAAATATATTCTTTTACTACACCGTATTTTTCAATAGAGAGACTATATAGATTAACATATAGAGTGCCAAAAAATCCTCATGTACATCTTTTGAAACTCAACCTACAGAGGTATGAATATTTGAAATGATAGGTACAGATAGAGTTATGTTAGATTAAAATTTTTACGGCTGGCTTCCAGATGAAGAATGAAATGGTTTTACTGAATGAATTTTAAGTTAAATGCAGGGTGGAAGATAATTTTTGACAGCAATTTGACAGCAAAAATATAATAAATTTTCTGTAGCAAGATTTATAGAGAATAAAACTAACTTTTTTTAGGTGTAAATATTCTTTGACTTAATAGCAAAATTTCCAGTTGATTACACCATTTTTTCTTTTTAACAAAAATAATTATAATTACTAGCAGATTCCATCCCTCGAAATTCGAGTGCAAATTCTAGAAAATTTTATTTTTTCATTTAATAAGGACCCTAAGGGTATGCTAGTCAATTATAGCCAATTCACAAATCAACACAAAAAACAAAGTCATTTTTATTACAAGCACATTAACAAATTTAATAAACACACACATAGCATTGTATAATTTTATGTATATGTTAGTAGCATCTTTAAATACAATTTACGCAAAATATATGAAAAAATTTAGAAATCTGTAAATCTTCAAAACGGCAAAAAAAAAATACTTTTCAAATAATACACGTTTGATTAAAATCGCGATAAAACTGTAGAACCAAACATCGGTCACAAGAAATCGCCTAGCCTATTAATATTATAGATTGTTTAGCTCCAAATATGACATTTTTAGTACATAAAAAAAAATAAAAACAAATATTTCACGCTAAAAGTTAAAAAATCAACTTTGACCTAGAATGCCTTAAAAAGTACTCAATCAATTTTAGTGAGCCAAGTTAAACTAAATGTCTATCTATCAAAAATTGCTAAAGTATTTTGATCGGTTCAAAAGTTATAGAATTTTGGTCAATGAAAAACGATTTTCAGCCAAAGTGCGCTGGCCCAAATTGTTATTTCCTGTATCTTGTGTGGATTCTCCTTCCACCAAATACGAAAAATGTATTTGTTAGCGCCGCCACAGAGTGTGAAATGGGTCTCACCGGTCATCAAATTTTACTCAAGAGAATTTTCGAAAACATATTTTCTTAACTCAACGGGTTGACATATGTCACGGTAATTAAGTGTTGCCATACCGACATTAAAGGTGGCACGCCCTGTATATCTTTGAAAATAAAAGTGACCTTAAGAATTATTGATTATAGAAAAAACTAAGAAATTGCAGGTTGGATGAAAATATCTCTACATTTTAACTCTTTATTTTTTTTTTTGTAATTAAAATATAATAACCAAAATATAGAATTTTAAGGAAAAATCGGAATAGATTTACCTCCTTCAAGTCAAGCCATAGGCCGTCAGATTTCGGGGGAAAGTATTCAAACTTGATAACATTTGATGGAAATGAATCTGCGAAAATGGGGTACCGAATAAATTATAAACCCTTCTAGCAATTAAGCCCGCTTACATGTACTGCAAGTGAAATTAGAAATCATTAATTAGTCTCGAGTTATGGCTGACAAAAGAAGTAGGCAAACATCAGGGTGTCATTCAAATAGGTTTGTCTTGAGAACACCTTTGGGGATTTTGCTATACTGGCCTAATGCTCTCACCCTTACTCGGAATTTCTCTCACACCAACTTTAAATTACACAAGCAAGCACATGCATATGTACAATTTCGTATCAAATTTATATTATACTAGATGTAACCCGGCATGCTTCGCTACCCTCCTCCACATCCTCCACCCCCCGCATGGTAATAAAAGGGATCACGCAAAGTCCCAAGGCTCTCACTATTACAGTTCTCCAGATATATGTTATTTTATATTTACTTTGTATGGGGGGTGACACGCCCATTTGTCCGATCCAGCCCATTTTTTGTCTGACTATTCACGATAATAATATATGACCTAGGATAAATTTGCAATGCTGTCTCTGTCACAATACTCTAGATATATGATATTTAGTAATTACTTTCTATGAGAGGTACCACTCATACTTATCTGATCCCGCCTATATCTGGCATAGCTACTAAGATTAATAATAGGTGACCTCACACAAATTTGCAAAGCTCTCCCTCTCAATATACTCAATATATATGATATTAAAAATTTACTTTGTATGTGAGTTGCCACGCCCACCAAAAATATTTAACAAAATTATGGCCTATAGCACTTCAAATATCTGCAGTTAGACTCTGTGTAACTGCTAGGAAGAACAGATGAGTAATTACGGATATTAACTCCTATAAACAATCAAACAAACACACAGTACCTCTTTATTATATTAGTACAGATAAAAAAAAGGAAAACTACATTACAATTCTCATCCACTTCATAATTTTAAATTGCGGATAATGTTTTTTCAAGGCACGTATTTGAATTTTTTAGAGTAAGTTAAGGGTTCATAGGTCACCAGTCCAGCAGCCTCGGCTGACTACTGTCACTCCCACTCATCCAGCGGCCTCAGCTTATTGCTATCGCTAAACCAATGGCCTCAACTGACTGTTAGTCCAGTGGGTTCGGTTGACTGCTCCCGCAGCGATGTGCCACAACACAATTATTAAGCTATTTTGTCATATTCAATATAGTGGGCAGGCACACTCGTTACCGAAATTCCGGCTAAAAATAACCACCTGATTATCTTTACCGACCACCGACGACACTACATTCGGTCATTGTGATTTACTGATTACCGACTCCTGATATTCCTGATGATTAACGTTTCCTGATATTATCGATCCTGATTAAACGACTTGAACTCTTATTAGCCTATTACCGCAAACCAAAAAGAAGCCGAATTTTGACGAAGGTTTACTGCTGATTGCGTTATAATATATTATATTCTGAATTATAAATTTATTGAAAAGACAAATAAAGATCAGCTGTAAAAACCCCCGAAGAAAGGAGGAACTAACAGTTTTGTCAATGACCTAAGATTTGAGTAACCTTTGACCTCAGACGAAGACAAAACTTCCATTACAATTCATGCTAAATTCTTGTAAACTACTGTAATATTTTTGATTCAAAGTGTAAGTGACACTTTTCATTTGCAATAAAATTTCCAATGCAAAAAACGTGCTTCACAAATATTTTCAACGAATCGAGGGCACTTAATTTAAACCGCTTCAACAATGATGAATAAATTATATGGAATTTATAAAACTTTCAGAAAAAGGTTGAATAACAACAATTATCTATGCTTATAATGTCTGCCATTTTGAACACTATTTCATTTATTTATTTACTTAGTTTTTTTTTTTGAAAAGAGTCATGGCTGGTGGGACTAAAATAAATATTCTCATTTTTTTTTTGTTTTGTTTAATGAAAACACCAGTAATTTGTGGTGAATTCCTAAGTGGAAGCATAGTATAAAGTGTAAATAGTATTAAATGTCTGAAGCATAGAAAATACTTGTAACGTAGACAAAACAGGAAAATACTTGATATTTAAGTGTGATAAAATAGTAATAAAAACTACAACACAATGACTGAGTAATTAGTACAATTGTAAAGTTTTATGTTATTCACTAATTTTTGTTATTGTGTAGTAAATATAATTGCCAGTAGTTTGAACTACTCGTATATGGTTGATATGTAAAATATAAATTCTCTAAGGATTTTATTATTTACTTCGAATGTATAAACTGTAAATGATGAAAAACAATTATTTCATATATGGAGTATTTCATATTAAGGACAATATTTTCTATTAAAGATTTTGTTGCTTAATTATCAGTAACATGTTAAAGAAAAAAAACATTTAAAACACTTACCATTTTATCAAGCCTGTAGCCATCCACACAATGTAATAAAATTTTAAAAGAAATGCCCCATATTAGATTTTTAGTACGAAAAAGTAATATATATTACAGTTTTATAGTAAAGCAATTTAAATAATTTCATTAAAGTTGCCTAAAATTAATGGGAAAAGAAATTTCATTTCTAAAAAGCCTAGTAATTAGCGAGGTTTTATAATTAAAATTCCCTACAGGCAGCTGCGAACTAGTAATTAATTACGTACGTTTTTTTTTTACTCCTGCAACGAATCCTTATAAGAGATTTCATCATATTAATGACAATGTTTTTTGTTTATTTCATTTTCGGATTTGCGTCTATACCTTCACCTCTAAGGAATTTAAGCTTAATTAATGATAAACGCATTAATATTTGTCTTTAGTTCTTATCATAGCAGATCTAAGAATATATTTTTTTTTTCATATTTTGTTTGGCAGAGCCTGGGGAATTGTTAATATAACACAAAATGATGACTTAAGCAAAAAGTATGATTAATAATTGTTACATACATTATTTACAAATGGATTAGCGTAAGTAATTCCGAAAACAGAAAAAGTTACAATTTCCACAAATAGTAATTTCTTTATACAGTGGAAAGAAAAGACACACAATTTGTGTTATTTTGAAAGAAAAAAGAGCAACGAAAATGAGTTACTAAATGAATTTTTAATAGGGTGAAGTTGATTTGGGTCCGGACACTTTTATTAAGGCTATGCATTAACTTTAACTTAAGCCACTCTATTCCCTGGATATGTTTAATACATGAGTAATGTGTTTAATTTACAACATTTTAAAATTTACTATACCGAATGGTAGTCCCATTATGCCATTGCAATAAATATTAATATTTTTTAATGAGAACATGTGTATTGGGGTAAAGTGTGGATTGTTAGACAATTTCCTTGTTTGGAGACATCTTTAAAAACTTTGTAATATATTTTTGTGTATTTACCACATGACTTAAATATAAAAAAAAACAAGTAAGAAAATTATAGTCGGTCTAGACCGACTATACGATACCCTATACCATTCGTTTAGAGACCCTGTCTCTCAGACCCAACTAACTTGATATAGAAAATAAGCATAAACCAAATTTGAGTGGGATTTTTATTAATTTTTTCGGCTGCAGATATGAAAAAGTTCATATCGGATGCTCTATCTTTATGGGGAGTAGGCCCAAAAATGGACCGATCCTGACCATATTTGGTAAAGTCTCTTGTATTTTGCAAAAATATATACAAACAAAATTTGAGAAGAATCAGTACAATATTTTTCTTTTTTGATAGATTTAAGTGAAGATCGGAAAGCAGCTCTATATGGGGCCTATGACTAACAGTTCTCCAATAGGGATCAATTTGTCTAAGATTTGTATGATAATTTGGATCTTATGGCAATATATGTTGATTTCATAGGGGTCATTTGTATGGGGGCTAGGTCTGAACATGGACCGATTCTCACCAATTTCAACAGCCTTCATCCCATGGCCGATAAAAGATTAAATACCAAATTTCATCAAAATATATTCATATTTGCGACCTGCAGTTTGATTACAAGCTTTAAATGGACAACAGACGGACGGACGGACGGACGGACATCATAAAATCGGATCAGATAGTGATTCTGATAGTGATTCTGATTCGATCGGTATAATTAAAGATGGGTGTAGGTCAAATATTTTTGGTTGTTACAAACAGCAGCACAAAGTCATTATACCCAAACCACATAGTGGTATAGGGTATAAAAAATAAATGTCAGAAATTTTTATAAATGAAAGTACGTTGCCACCACGTCCTTTTATACACCAATTCATTTGGTTAAAAGATGTTACCACATTATCCCAAAAATTTATTTTATTTTATTGGGATGTTTTAATAATGAAAAACAGTTAAAGGCCACTTTATTGCTCACTTTAGCTAGAGTTACCTTTTACTAACATTTAATTTAAAGGCAAGTTGTAATAGAGGTCCAAAGAGCGTTAGATACGGCTGTGCCAAATATTTGATACCATCCACGAGGGTTTCACGTTTACATATATGTATATGTAGACTTATAACATCTGGACTATTAACATATATAGTAAGTATATTTCAAAAAGCAACACTTTGATAATTTGATAAATTTAGTACAAAATTATTAGGAAAAAAGTACTGAATTTTAAATTTTTTTTAGCGGATCATAATCTCTTTGGACATAGCTCAGCAAAATGATGCTCGATTTGTCACATTACCACCACCAGCCTGCTCGCAATAATGGCAAACAAGATTGTCATAACTTTACACTGATTTTAATAGACAGTCGGACGGACGGATATCACTTTTTTGACTCGAGTTGCTACAAGGATTACGTATATATGCATGGTAGAAAACAGATTATTTTTTGATACAAGGTATTTAAAAAGAGTACATTTACTGAATATTTCACGTATATCCAATGTTTCTCGAAATCCGCAAAAAAATCCTTGTAAAAAATTCTGGCGGAGCTTTTTACTTAAATATTCAGACAGCTAATCTAACATGTAATTAAAAAAAACTTTAAAATACCAGCTCCATTTTTGGAAATTTCGTTAAGAAAATTTTTTACAATTTGAAAAAAAAGTTTTCAAAATTTTTTCAAAAAATTTTTCCATCTTTGGTCTCACTGCGCAATAGGTTAACAACGCACTGTGGCTGAAATTTTGATTTCATTGGCCAAAAGTCTAATTCTTTTTCACCGATTTTTAAAATTTTAACGTCTTTTGGCAAGCCGTCAAACTCAACTGTTTTTTAATTTCAGAAAAAGGTGATATTTTTTTAATAAAATAGATGACTACTATTCGCAAATTATCATCGATAATGACATGCAGTCCTTTTGATAAGGTTGGTAAGATTGTAATTTTTAGTTGCTGTAAGCGGTTATAGCCCAACCGTTTAATATTAGGGTGTTCAGAAATATTTATTAAACTATTATATTTATGTCAAATTTCAACTTTAGTTGAACAGAACCTCTAGCAAACTAGGAACATATACCACCTTGAGAAAGGTGAAAGTGTCCTCTATATATACTCTTGCACCCGCAACGACCCGCCGCGGCGCACGGTGGATGATTTGACGAGAAGGCGGTCAAAAATTTATAACTTTTGATTGGATTGGAATTTTGATATGCGGTTTTTTTATTTGGTAGGTGAGACTTTAGCCTTTAAGTTTTGCTATAAAACGTAATTCTCGACCGAAAATAAAAAAAAGTTACGGAGGGTTTAAAATACATTTTCATTTGTAGTTGAATTTTAGTACAAAAGTGAAGTGTTAAAAGGTAAAAAAAGGTTTTTTTTTAATATAATGTCTTATTTTTTCAGTTAATTTTACAACTAATACTTTTTAAAATTTTTTTCGGAAAATGCCAAACTTTGGCCCCCGTAAACTTTTTAGTCCTAATGTCCACAAGGGCCAAAGGTTGTTTTTTTTTTTTTTTTGAAAGATCCCGAGTTAAAATATAATTTATTAAGCAGCGAACGTAAAAGTTAGATAGAGAAGTTTCAATGAAAAACTCGTATGTTTTTGCTTTAGTTTAATTTTTTTTTATTGTCTTTTTATATATTTCTATACCAATTTTTATGGTAAATTTATGAAATATAACAATTCTTGTTGTAAATTTACAAAATATATAAATTTTTAAAACAAACAATTTTTCAACTATATAAAAAAAAGTGTAACTTATTGTTGGTGTAATGAAAAAGTACTTTAAATCAAGCAATTTTAGTAAAAATTTCCTCTAAATAGCATTGATTTTCATCTTCTAGAAGTTGTTTAGCTTCTTCGTCTAATTCAGTAGAGGTAGTTTTCCATTTTTGATGAATGTTGGACATATATGGATCTGAAGTGCACAACAAAATAGTGATAAGTTCTTCATTAGTACAACATCTGGACATTTTCCTTGTGTTGTGCTCGCGAAAGAATCTGTAGTCTCTGTACCTTTTTTCTTGCGCTTCTTCAGATAGATCTCCTATTGGTAGCATATTGTTTTGAATTATTTGTTCCCCATGGTACAAAATTTTTTGAACTGTGGATATATCTCCAAAAGTATTTTTCATTATAAAGTATAGCTGTTATATTGGCGTACTCTCCAATTTTTTTTGCATTGATCTTTCTGCTGCGTGCTAGAACTTGCAATATGATTTTGAATCATCTTATTAATTATCTTAATGATCTACACCTGTGATAGCTTCCGGATCGGAAAAAATCTCCTTGCAGTATTTCCATCATTTGTGTTTCCTTCTCCTTGTTTTGGTTGATCGATTACGAGGCCTATCTGTAGATATTTTTGTTGAATTTGTTTTTTTTTGCTTTCTTTTTTCTTCATTTTCTTTGTTTTTTCTGACTGTTTTGCCTAACGGACAAGTTCCAAATCATAACCCAATTTAAGAATATGCTCCATGAAACGTATTCTAGCATGAAGAGGGGACATTCCAAATTCGTAGGCTTCCTTAAAACTATCGTCTTCTGGTGGGGGTTGGCTTAATTGACTTGGTGTCTTTTGGCATATAATGCAGCTTGAAGTTGACTTTGCTCCAGTTAAAGGTTGTGCAACTTTTCCATCAATCATTGTGAGACACATTTTAAAATGTATTTAAAATGTCTTGGTCATCAAATTTAAATATTACTGGTTGAAGTTCCTTAATTTGATCTTTTATTTTTTGAACTTCTTCAGTTATGACATCTATGGTTTCCTTCATTAATGCAAATTCTATTGGTCTGCAATACTTTGTTGAAGAAGGAATTTAATTTTTCCATATATCAGTTTCTGTTGCTCTGCTAGTTGGCGGCTCTAAGACGCTATACCTTTTTGTTAAGCGCAATGGAACGAATGATACCATAAATAAATTAGCTTCTGATGAATTTTCGGCATTAAATTGCTTGTATTGTTTCTGACCAGAGGATCCATCACATCCTCATTTAGAAATTAAAGTAATGCTGCCATTACCAATTTTTTTTAAATGATCAGTATCAAGCGTATTTAGCAATCGTCCTGCAGTATGTTCAAGGAGATCTTGCAATTTTATTTCTGCTGATGATGAAGTGATACTAATTGCAGATTGAGTAGGTAAGCATTCTTTTTTTGCAGAAACTAAATCTCGATACTCTGGAAAAATCCCACAATTATTTTCATTGGTTCGCTTCCGCAATTCCTTATATTGATTTTTGGTCAATTTTAAATCCAAAAATAGGGCGAACGCTTCTTTCGGCGTAAATTTCTTATCTTCAATTGGTGTACGAAAGTAGAAATTACTTCATTGATATCCTTCAGCTTGCGTCTTCGAGATCTTTCACTACATCCGTCAATTGGTTTTGCTGGTCGATCCTTTTTTCCACTTTCGTTGGCAGTTGTAGATGCACAAAAATAAGTTCCTTTATTAACCACTCTTGGTAACGTTTGTACATTACTGCCTTGCTATGAGAGCATTCAATGTACCCTCTTTTCAAATTCGATGCAAAATTAGTAATTTTTCCTTTGTGCATTTCAATGAATTCTAGGTTACAATTCTTAAGGAAGTCGTTGCTCACTATGTGCAAAATTACATCGTCTACATCATTTCGTTGAAAATAAATATCTGGAAGATCCCTGTAACAATACTGAGCCATTGCAGAAATTATAATGAATAATAATTGTGGAAACATTATTATAAATACTCTTTCTTGCAATTATGTAAAATAAAAATTTCTATCTTTTATTACCACTTTTAGAAGCATAAAAAACCCACACCCTAACCACTTTTAAAAGGTGAAGCATACCTGCTCATATCTTAAAGGGCGATGTCACAATAGTTTTTTTTACCATTTACCTGTTATTTAAATTGTTTCCCATTTTGTCAGGTATTTAAACTATATAACTCTAATTCGGACTATTAATGTTTTTGAAAGATACCTATGTAAATGCACCTGTAACAATTAAGCGCATTATATCTCAACCCTTTTTTATAAGTATATAACAACTCCTGACAACTCTACCGACACGCAAAAAAATACACCGCGGTGCACCGGTACGACCAACTTTTGTATGCATAACACTCAGACGGACGGACGGACATCGTTTAATCGACTCAGAAAGTGTTTTTGAGTCGATCCGTGTAATAAAAGATGGATAAAGGTCCAATATTTTTGGTAGTTACAAACATCACCTCAAACTTAATATATCCTAACCACATAGTGGACAACTTTTGTATTCATAAATTTTGCAGAAAATATCTAACCTTGGGTCAGAAAAATTATTCTGGTGCACACGGGCGGAAACTGGCAGGTATATTATGGGCTATACGAGTATAGGGGAGGGTTCGAACTATAGAAGAGTGCAAAATTTTTCTGACTGCTTTTGACTGGCAGGAGTTATGCTCTATTAAGTATGAGATTTACGGAAAATTTGGACCTTTTTGAAAAAAATTTATTTTTTAAATTTCTGAATGAGTCAGTGATTTTGCATTTTTACCGTTAATAGTATGGAAGCCACAAAGTTACACAGAATTTATTTCACTTCAAAATCTTTTAAATCAAAAAAGTTACAGTCATTCAAAAATAAAAATTTACAAAGAAATTTTTAATTTTAGCAAAATACTGAGAAAGCCCATTTTCGAAGACCCTGTTCGTTGTGATATAGTTGAGATAGAGTTGTAATTTTTTGGCTCCCGAGGTTTACTAGTACTTGCTTTCAAATGAATGGCATAGATTTTAAATCGGTAACAAAAAAAAAATGATTTTTGGCCGCCTTCTCAAAATATGGTCCACTGTGCGCCGGTAGAACACTTTTTTAATTTTAATGAAATTATTCAAAAAAAAAAAAAAAAATCATATTGCGGTGGCTTAAACAGCCTTATATGTATACAACGGTGTGTCAAATATGCGCTTTATATTTTTTATTGCTTATAATAGCCATTATTTGTTCTATTACCGGTAATGATATCCTCTTACAAAATACTCCAACCTTTTTATATCTTTGTAAATAAGAATATCAATGGAAACACAAAGATAATTCATTTTTGTAAATGGGGACGTGATGATATTTGAAAATATTTCAGGCTTAGATATGTTTATGGTATCATTTGTACCAGTGCGATTGAAAAAGATTTTGGAAGATTCAGAGCCTTCGACTCATACAACGCAAACAAAGGACATTTTTAGAAATCAGACACCATCTTCTACGAAATACTGCAGGTCAATCAAATTTGAATTCAAAAAACAAACTAGTGACGCCTTTAACAAAGAAGTTACTGATATCAAGGCCCGAAATGCAACACTATAGCCATTAAAATTACAGTTAGATGGGTTGCAAATTGAAGTAAGCTACCAATTAGTGCTGACAATGATAGATGGAAAAGTAGGTCAGGCTTTGACTAATACGAAGGCTACATCCGGCTACATTATATGCCAAGCAACATCAAGCCAATTAAACCAAGTCCTGACAAAATCATTAGATAATACTGATGCATATAAATATGGATCTTATTTTCAGATCCAGAAACACATCTGAAATAACAAAAGTAGATTTAAAATAATCCTAGAATTACTTGCGTGCAATGAAGAAATTGACTCTAGAAAATTTGGAGATTGTGCTAATGAAACTGCAAAAATAAAAAAAAAAACCAAGTATCCATGTAGAAATATGTCTGCAACAGTTCACAAGATCTATCAGAGGAAGCTCAGGAAAAAGGGATTGCAGACTTTATAGATATCACAATAGAACAGATAGTCTGCAACAGTTCACAAAATCCTTAATCATATGGTGCCACTTGGAGAGGAAGCTCAGGAAAAAGGAATAAGGATTACAGATTTTATAGAGAGCACAATACGAGAAAAAATTTCACGATCAGATCAGTTCATCTCCACTATTCGGAATCAATGGAAAGTGGAACATCGGGATTTAGATGAAGAAGTCAAAAAACTACTAAAGAAAAGAAATAACACAGAACAAAATATGGAATATTTGCATTCAATATTTGAGTCAAATGAATAATAATTATAGCTGCCTTTCATTGTTAGTTAAGTACGATAAAAATAGTAGTAGTAAAAAATAATAATAAACAGGACCTACCATTGTTACAGATGCAACAAAATCGATTGCAGTTTTTATTTTTAAAACGATTTTTTTAAATGATAAATTTGATCAAAAAATAATACATTTTTCTGTAGTAATAGCAAAATTTTTAGATAATATTATTAACGTTTTTTTTTAAGTGTAAATATTCTTTGAGTGTAGAAAAATTTGCAAATTTGACAACAAAAAATTTTTAGTTTTTCAGTAATAATAACAAAATCTCCAGTTGGTTTTACTATTTTTTTTTTGACACATATTTCACTCTAAAAGTTAAAAAAATCAAAAGTTCAACTTTGAACTAGAATTCCTCAAAAAGTCCTCAATCAATTTTGATGTAATTAAAACTGAGTCAAGCAGAACTAAATATCTATCCTAAATATTTATTATAAATAAAAAAAATTGCTTATATATTTTGAGCGGTTCAAAAGTTAGAGAATTTTGGCCAAAGAAAAACGATTTTCAGCCACTGTGCAACGTGGTAATAAAACAATACTTCATGTCTGAGTGCTTATAGGTATAGACACCAAAAAAAATGATGGCTTTAATTAAGTACATAAAGTTGAAAAAATTTCCGTCAAATTTCACGACTTAGTGGTCCTTGACACAAAAGCGGTCTGAGTCATTTTCTATTTCATGACGAGGTTTTTTAAAGCTTTGAAACTAATTTCAGTACAAAAACACTTACTAGATAATTAAAATTGTTTTTTTTTTCTAATGAATTATATTTTTCTACCGAATAGCTATAATAATCTAACCCATAAAAACAAAGTTTTCATCAAAACTATTTCTTTCCTTATGCATATGAGTTTTGAAATATCTCCGTGACTTTGCGTGACTTTGCGTGACTATTTTTAAATTAATTTTTGGTCACTACAAATCTATGGACAGAGTTTCAGATCATTCGAATGAGAGGAAATGGGATTTAATTCACTTCGTGGCTGTGCATGACTATGCGTGTCCGTGCGTGACTATGTCAAAGTTAATCAATTTTTACAGCAAGTCTATCGACCAAGTTTCAGATAGATCGTATAAGGGAAAATGACACTGATAACACTCCGTGACTGTGCGGCTATGCATGACTGTGCGTAACTAGGTATGTCGAAGTTAATCTTTTTTTCACAGAAAGTGTATTGACCAAGTTTCAGATCGATCGGATGAGGGGACATGACATCCAGATCACTCCGTGACTGTGCATGACTATGCGTGACTGTGCGTGACTACCCCAAAATTAATCTGTAGTCACAACAAGACTATGGGCCAAATTTCAGATCAATTGGGGGTTGCCCCACGACAGACAGACAGACAGACAGTACGAGTTAAAAGAGAAATACAAAGTTTTGGGCCAATCAAAAAACGTTTAGTCGTGGCGCAAAGCGATTGAAAATTTCAAGTGTGTTTATATGGGGAAAATATGACTTTTTTTCAGATTTTACGAAAATTTCGTTCTATAATTTAATTTTTCCGACAAGCTGTTCCATAATTCGGAGTCAGCATTAAATTGTCCTTTCAAAAGGCTATAGAACTTCAAAATCGTATGAAACCTCGCCAAGAAATAGTAAATGCCCCAGACCACTTTTGTGCCAAAAAAAAAACTAGGTCATGATATTTGATGGCATTTTTTTCAACATTGAGAAATTGATTAAAGCCATCATTATTTTTTGGTCTCTATACTTATAAGTACTCCGATATGAAGTATTGTTTTATTACCACGTTGTTAACCTATTGCGCATTGAGACCGAATATTGGAAATTTTTTTGATAAAATTTTTAAAACTCCTTTTTCAAGTTTGAAAAAATTTTCTTAAACAAAATTTAAAAAAATTACTATATTACTTTTAGGTTTTATTAAATGCATGTTGCAGATAAAGTGTGGAAAGTTTAAAGTAAATCCCTCTCCCAGAATTTTTTTGACAAGGATTTTATTTTTGCGGATTTCGAGAAAACTTGGATTTTTGTGAAATATTCTGTAAATGTACTCTTTCTAAATACTTTGTATCAAAAATTCGTCACTTTTCTACTTTTAAATGTTATGTTTTATCTTAATAGCCTAGGGTTTCGGAAAAAATAATATGACTCCATTAACCCTTTTGAAATTGGGGTCACATATGACCCCAAGCTAATAAAAGACAATTTATGCAAAAAATTCAAATATTTGGTAAGTGCTGTCCAATTTTTAGATGCGATGCTTAAAATATAATAACCAAATGTGTAGAAGTTTCGTTCCGAAAATTTGGGATAAATCCGAGAACGCTAACCCATTATTTGCCAAGGCCAGATTTGAATTTTAGGATATTTTTAAATAAAATTTTCCGAAAACGAGTTTTTCTATTAAACTCGTTGATACCACTACTTAGAATTTAAGAAAAAAAATTCGGTTAATTTTTATTTATTTAACCCTTCATTGCTCCTGAGATCAAAATTATCCATTGTGACATATCTCTGGTGCAATTATCTGCTTATTGCTCGCGAATATAAATTAAAACAACTTAGGTCATATGTCTCAAAAATGGGATGTTTTTTGATATTCACTTTGATTTAGTTTTGTAATTTATTCCATTAAGAGTAGTATTAATTTAATATTAACTTTTATATATATTATTATACTTGAAATTTACTTTTATTTAATAAGCTATTTAAAACTTGGAAATAAAATGTTGGAAGTTTGAAAAGATGTAGGTGCCATTGAAGATAATATAAAGCGACCGATTATTAAAAATCGAAAAAGTCAACTATTATAAGTAATGGCATCTTCACCGACTGACCTGAAATTTCTTTTTTTTTTTGGCGTTTTTTATCAATATCCACCAAATTGGTGAGTGAGACGGCAAGATATTCAACTATTACTTTATTATATAAAGTAATTTTATAATGAAATTGGTTAAAAGTTGTTTTAATATATATTCGCGAGCAATAAGCAGATAATTGCACCAGAGATATATCACAATGGATAATTTTGATCTCAAGAGCACTGAAGGGTTAAATAAAAAAAAAATTACCCGAATTATTTTTCTTAAATTCAACATAGTGGTTTCATCCAGTGTAATAGAAAAACTCGTTTTCGGTAATTTTTATTTAAAAATATCTTAAAATCCAAATCTGGCCTTTTTAAATAATGGGTTAGCGTTCTCGGATTTATCCCAAATTTTCGGAGCGAAACTTCTACTCATTTGGTTATTATATTTTAAGCGTCGCATCTAAAAATTGGACAGCACTTGCCAAATATTTGCATTTTTTGCATAAATTGTCTTTTATTAGTTTGGGGTCATATGTGACCCCAATTCCAAAAGGGTTAATGGAGTCATATTATTTTTTTCCGAAACCCTAGGCTATTAAGATAAAATATAACATTTAACAGTAGAAAAGTGATGAATTTTTGATACAGAGTATTTAGAAAGAGTACATTTACAGAATATTTCACAAAAATCCAATTTTTCTCGAAATCCGCAAAAAAAAGGAGTTTTAAAAATTTTATTAAAAAAATTTCCAATTTTCGGTCTCAATGCGCAATAGGTTAACAACGTGGCAATAAAACAATACTTCATATCTGAGTACTTATAAGTATAGAGACTAAAAAAGAATGATGGCTTTAACCAATTTCTCAAAGTTGAAAAAGATGCCATCAAATTTCATGACCTATTTTTTTTTGGCACAAAAGTGGTCTGTGGCATTTGCTATTTCTTGGCGAGGTTTCATACGATTTTGAAGGTTTATAGCCTTTTTAAAGGATAATTTAATACTGATCCCGAATTATGTAACAGCATGTCGGAAAAATTAAATTATAGAACGAAATTTTCGTAAAATCTGAAAAAAAGTCACATTTTCCCCATATAAACACACTTGAAATTTTCAATCGCTTTGCGCCACGACTAAACGCTTTTTGATTGGCCCAAAACTTTGTATTTCTGAGTTTTTTTTGCTATTCGCATATTTCTAGGGGGTGAGACCGACAGTTTGAACACTTTTTTTTATTAAGGGGCACCCTAGTACCCACGGACACGCGGACAGACAGACAGGCAGACGGGCACCGCTATGTCGACCGCTATAATAAAAGTTTGGTCTAGATGAACTATTTTTGGTAGTTACAAAAATCAGCACAGGAATAATTCGTATACCCTGATCACATGGTGGTAAAGGGTATAAAAACAATGAAACTTTCTCATTTAAACTTAAAAATCTATACTAATTTATTATAAATTTAAAGAGAGGAATGGCTAAGATTCTATTGCTTATAATCCGCTTATACATCTCATAAATTTTACGATAATTATAAGATAAATTAATAAAAAAAAAATAAAATTGTTTCTTCTTTCCAATTTTCAGTCAAATTCGGTACAAAAAATTTGATTTATTTTTCCACATATGATAACGCCTAAATTTCATTAAAAACATGTCTTAAATAACAGCAATGATTTTTGTTTTTATTTTGCCTAATATTCCCCAGTTTACATATTATATATTATCATTTGTTAATGTTTGTGTGTTTTTATGTTATGCTTATGAGAATAAACAATGTAACAGACATGCTTCTATTTTGAATTATGAAAATGTCTTAATCCACGAATTGAATTCGTAAGCCAACAATGATACCAGACAATGGGAAAACAAATGCTAAATCCACATTTATTTTAATGCAGTATATATATAAAAAAAAAAATACTAAAATCTTTTGCAAATATTTAAACAAGCTGTTTTTTTTTTCTATAATTTACATTGTTTCTTTTTTCACTCTTCTGAGATACATACGTAAGGGCTTAGGTTAAAAAAAAAAGAATTTTATATAATTTATTTCCTTTTTTTTTTTTTGATATTTTATAACACAATTTGTTACACGTTTGTAAAACATATTGATTCTGTTAGACAACTGAATGTGTGCACACAATACACAACAACACTTGAAGTGAGTAAATGCCAAAATGTCTATATATTTCTGTTCATCCGTCCCTATCAATTTGTATGTTGGTATTGTGTTAACAAACGTATGACATTCATGTCGCCAACATTTACTTTGTTTCCATTGTATTGCTGTATGTAAAGAGTATTTCTTTGTATTTGTATAACTTGTCACACAGCACGGTATCCATTATGTATGTCTGTTAGGGCGGTTCGATTTGTAGGCAGGCAAAAAATCGCTCAAGTGACAAGGAAAATCATATTCTAGGGATAAAAGTAAGAAACTTTGCCCAAGGAACCATACCTCTAAAACGAATTATGATGACCCTACTTTTGACCTGTCTGTCTGTCATGGGGCAACCCCATTCCCCCTCATGCAATTGATCTGTTGTGACTGCAGATTAAGTTTGGGGTAGTCACGCAGAGTCACGCATAGTCACGGAGTGATCTAAAGTCATTTACCCTCATCCGATCGATCTCTTTGAATATCATAACATAGTCAAGGCGTATGATTATTATTTATAAGGAGAGTAGAAATTACGTATACGTATAAGTGTTAATTTTAATATTAAATCAAACATAGTCAGCCCAATTCTAAACAAAAATAGTGATTTTTTGAAATGTTTGTATGGGGAACTCCCCAGAGGGTTCCGGGGGGTGTGTAATAGCATGGGTGGGTCGGCCCTTCAAATTTAGACTCGATTGGGGCACTCTAAATGGGTCAAATTGAGACAGACACACAAACAGGTCAAAAGTCGGAATATCAGAATTCGTTTTAGGGGCATGGTTCCTCGGCCGAAGTTTCTTATTTTTGACCCCTAGAATACGATTTTCCTTGTCACATGGCCGTTTTTAAATCGAACCACCCTAATGTCGGTGTATGTGTGTTTGTTTGTGTGTGCGTGTGTTGCTATAAGTGGGTTAGAGTGAGCTTTCTGTTTTTGGGTTTCTGTTTACTTAAGTTTAACCATTTGTCAATTTATCAAAGCTGTCAGAAATGTCAAAATTCAACTTGTATTCTTTTTCTTGCACTTACTTGTATATGCTCGTACATTAACATTATAACAGTTCTATTCAAAATATACTTACATTTACACTCTAATAGAATTTGGAGAATAATTTCAATCTATTGTTATCTTGTTTGAATGTGAATTTTCTTATACTTCAGAAAATATTTGCTTCAGTTTCCATCAAAATCCGACAAAAGAAAAAGTTTACATTTATAAGAGGGTGCACAGACATAACCCCAATAGTTACAATTTAAATATACCAGCAACATCGAATTGAAATACCGAAATAAATCTTATAAGAATTATTAAAGTTTAATTATGGCTGAAAGCATTGTTGCTAAATCCCAATACTAGGTGCTTGTAACCAATTTCCAGGTTTCGTTCGGACTTATATAATTTTACTCAATTATCAAAATTGGGATTCTACTCAGTAGGGTTATTTATGCCTGTTCACCGTTGTTGTATTTAAAGGAATGTGGTTGCGAAAATGAGTAAACATGTGTGAAGTGAAATCATTTGAGGAATAACAATCAGTTAGTAAAATACATTTTATAAATTTTATATCACGTTAAGTCCTAAAGAGTTTTAAAGTATAAACAAGAGAAAAAAACATTAGCACGCTTATAAGTTTCCTAGGAATGTGCCGGATGAAAAGTTAGCATATGAAAAGTTGTTTTAAATTAAATCTAATCGCCAAAGTTTAATCTTAGTGGAACCAAAAATAAAATATCTAGTTTAATAAATTTAAGATGAAAAATAAAATATAAAAACAAGGATGGGCTAACTGATTGAAATCTAATTTCTTATCATCAGTAAAAAATTGATTTAGTTTGCTAATGCTGAATTAAAATTACCTTAAAACAAATCCAGCTTTTGTATACCATATATAAATAGCCAGCTGACATGAATTGCTATTTGCAGATGGCAACATATGTCCCTTTTATCTATAATTATAACACAGTTCGCGATGCGCCGATATAATTTTTGACTCAGGCAAATATCTGAGGTACGATAAGAAATTCTTCAAACGCGTTACAAGGCCATTAGGTGTGAGAGAGCTCTATTTTATTTACCGAATCGTAAATCAATTTTAAAAAAATAAGATATTGCTTTACAAACTGTGTATGAGACCAATGACGACTGATGGGTGCAAAGTTTGGTCTACAAGATGTGACAAAACTCAAGTCAAATCTCTACAGATAACTCAAAATAAAAATTTAAAAATTAAATTTAACTTACACAAGTGATACTCAGCAAATATGCTGAGAACTACAGAAACTACAAATAAGCTTTGTTTGAAACAGTAATTCGAAAATTAATGCAAAGATACCAAACCGGAAAAAGGTTTTCAAATTATAATTTTTTTATACGTTTTCCATTAGTTTTTGCGACCATTTTCCCTAAAAACGGTAAATTCCTAATCACACCTTTCCTTATACTATAGCTAGTTTATATTAACGAAGATGGTTTTAATAAACAAAAAAAAATATATATTATTATTATATTATAATCTATAATATTAATAGGCAAGGTATTTCCTTTTAGCTGTGCACCACATTTACAAATTTTTACTTTTTTTATATACATTTATTTTTTTTTTTTGAGTAGAATTCATTTAACGTTTCTACTAACACACACATAAAATTATACAATGCTGTATGTGAGTTTATTAAATTTGTTAATAAGTTTGCAAAAATTGTATATGAAAAGCCCTGTTTTGAATTGAAAAATAATTTTGGACGTAAACCAATAACGACAATAACGCAATCGAATTGCATTATATTAATTGCATATCACACGCCCTGTGTTCAATTGTGAATAGCATACCTTTAGGGGTCATAAAACATTGCAAGAAATAAATTGAATGGTAAAAAATTTTTGCTACTATTTGCACTCGAATTTCGAGGGCTGGGCTCTGCCAGTTATTACATTATTATTTTGTTATACTTTTATATTATTTGATTGTTATATTGTTATACTATTACATTTGTATATTATTATATTATATTATTTTTATATAATCATACATGTTATTATATAATTATATTATATTATTATTATATTATATATCTATAATATAAATAGGCAAGGCAGTTCCTCGTGACCGATGTAATTGCTTTAAATTATAACCGATTTTGACAAAAAATATTCCAAATGAAAGGTATTTCTTTTTAGGTGTCCAACAGATTTACAGATTTGCACCGTGTGGAATATTTTTTTTGGAATAATGCTCATTTAAAATTGCTAACTAACACATACATAAAATACATAATGTGTGTGTGTTTATTATAAATATCAAAAGTCCTGTGTTGAATTGTGAATTGGCTAAAATTGATTCGCATATTTTTGACTTCTTTAAAATTATTATTAAATAAAAATTAATTATTATTAAATGAAAAAAAACGTCCAGAATTTGCACTCGAATTTCGAGGGCTGGACTCTGCTAGATATTATATTATTTTATTAGTTATATAATTTTTTTCAATAAACCCTGATACACAATATTATTTGTTTTTTCTTTCGGTTCAAAAAGGATAGAAATTTTAGGTGTCCCTGCTCGGGAGCAAGCTACATAGAGCTGCCCATGCGAACATTTTGAATTTTCAAATAAAATGTGGCAAAACTTAACGATTGGCCTCGAATTTAGAATATCATAATGCAATTTTTTATTTTAACATAAGCGATATTGGGGATTTTTGTTTATGGCGATTTTTTATTTCGACGATTTTTGAATTTGGCGTTTGCACCTGTGTTTTCCATGATTCACATTGTTAATTAATATACTTATCAAACGTTTAAAAACTGTCGGTTTCATAGTACTTCATATTTGTTTGTATAGGAGATGGCACGCCATTAATACTGCCCCTATTATATACACACATGGCTTTCACTACTACAGTACTCCAGATATATGACGCGTAATATTTACTTTTAGTGGGAGGTGCCACGACCCTTCATCCGAACCCCCCCTATTTTCGGATGGCTAGTACTTAATAAATAGTTTTGGTCAGAACAAAAGCAACCAAAATTACTTTTGACGTTTCTGTATATTTAAGCATGTTATTGTTGTAATTCCAAAATATTCCTTATCATTTCTGACCTTTTAAAACATTACAAATAAAAAGACAAATTTAAAATTGTAAACTAAAGGAACCGTTATATTTTTTTTGCAAAAAAAATTCAAAATGGCATTATTTCAGTTGGACAAAACAAAAGCAACTTTAAGTTCTCTTTTAATTTAATTTAAGTTGGCTCACAGTTAGTTGCGTTATGATATTGACCATATTTAAATCAAATCGTCTTGGCTCGTGGTAGATACTCCGAGAACTTAAAAAAGAAAATAATTAAGAATTTTTTTTAATGCAACTACTTTTAGAAGCATAATACTAATAACTCTATAGCATCTCGGCTTATAAAAAAGTATAAAAAAATAAAATCTGAATAACAAAGATAGATGAAAGGCCATACCGTCACATTGTACAAATTGCGCAAAAATATATATTTAAATCATCAACAGCTACCTATATGAGTTAATTTTAAATATAGATTCAAGAACTGTTTGCCACCGAACATTAGAAGCAGGTTTGCGAAGCTTCAGGCCAGCCAAAAAAAAAAACACTGCCCTCTAAGAAAGATTTGACAAACAGGTAGAACTTATTTATTTCTATTCGATTTCGCTAAAATGGTTAGCATATCAATATTTGTAGGCTTCATTTTCACAAAACTTTAAAACACAAAATTTAATTTGTTTAACCCTAACGGAATGTGAGCTGTTCGCCGCAAGAAAAGAGATCGTTTAAACACATGCTACTGCAAGCCAACTGTGAAGCATGGCGGCGGATCAATTATGATTTGGTTTCGCAATTGGCCCCTTCCAAAAAATCGACGGATTAATATACAAATTTAGATGTAGAGACATTCTTGCTAATGTCGTCATGATGCCACACTCAGAGTGGGTGATGCCGCTTCGTTGGGTATTTCAACAAAACAACGAACCGAAACATACTTCGAAGCTGGTAAAAAGTGGCTCGCTCAAAATGCGATCCAAACACTTGATTGGCAGGCCCAATCACCTGATTTCAACCGTATTGAGAATTTATTTGGCAATTTAAAGCGGCGATTGGCGGTTCGGGTTTTCACTTCTAAACAACCTTTAAAAGAAGTGCTGAAAACTGAGTGGAAAAGCATTCCAGTTAATACTATCAACCACATTATTGAATTCATGCCAAGTAGATGCCGCAAAGTTATAAAAAATAACGGATTCTTCACTAAATATTGAATAACTAGTTGATTGTGTTGCGCCCAGGCGCCCGTTTATTTCGACTTTAACAAACAAATTTTTTTCCATTTAAAAATTTTCCTATATTTTATATATTTTTAAAAAATTAATTTTAATGTTTTTAAAATTTCTTACAAAAAAAAAAAAAAACAAGTAAGAAAATTATAGTCGGTCTAGACCGACTATACGATACCCTATACCATGCGTTTAGAAACCCTATCTCATAGGCCCAACTAACTGGACATAGAAAATAAGCAAAAACCGAATTTGAGTGGCATTTTTATTAATTTTTTTGGCTGCAGATATGAAAAAGTTCATATCGGATGCTATATCTATATAGGGACTAGGTCCAAAAATGGACCGATCCTGATCACGTTTGGTAAAGTCTCTTGTATTTTGCAAAAATATGTACAAACAAAATTTGAGAAGAATCAGTGCAATATTTTTGTTTTTTAATAGATTTAAGTGAAGATCGGGAAGCAGCTCTGTATGGGGTTAAAGGGATCATTTTTGGACTACTCATTAATGGATGTAATGAACGCATACAAACCCAATTTGAGTAAGATCTATATGACAATTTGGATCTTATGGCAATTTATGTCGATTTCATATGGTTAATTTGTATGGGGGCTAGGTCTGAACATGGACCGATTCTCACCAATTTCAATAGCGTTCATCCCATGACCGATAAAAGCTTATGTACCAAATTTCATCAAAATATATTCATATTTGCGACCTGCAGTTTGATTACAAGCTTTACATGGACACACAGACGGACGGACGGACGGACGGACGGACGGACGGACGGACGGACGGACGGACATTGTTAAATCAACTCAGAAAGTGATTCTGATTCGATCGGTATAATTAAAGATGGGTCTAGGTCAAATATTTTTGGTTGTTACAAACAGCAGCACAAAGTCATTATACCCAAACCACATAGTGGTATAGGGTATAAAAATCGAAAAACAGTTGTAAAAAATACAAAACAAAAACTTCGATTTGCAAAAGAAGTTTTGGCAAAAGTTTGCCAGTAGCCAACATTTGCTTTATAATTTCTGCTTCTACACATAAGGAGTTTTTATACCCTATACCACTATGTGGTTTGGTTATAATGACTTTGGACTGCTGTTTGTAACAACCAACACCCATCTTTAGTTATACCGATCGGATCAGAATCACTATCTGATTCGATTTAACGATGTCCGTCCGTCCGTCTGTGTGTCCATGTAAAGCTTGTAATCAAACTGCAGGGCGCAAATATGAATATATTTCGACGAAATTTGGTATTTGATCTTCTATCTGCCATGGGATGAACGGTATTGAAATAGGTGAGAATCGGTCCATGTTCAAACCTAGCCCCCATACAAATGACCCCTATGAAATCAACATAAGATGCAAATTATCACACGAATCTTAGTCAAATTGGGTTTGTGTCTATTTATTACATCCATTAATCAGTAGTCCAAAAACGATCCCTATGGGACAACTCTTAGTCATAGGCCCCACATAGAGCTGCTTCCCGATCTTCACTTAAATCTATCAAAAAACAAAAATCTTGCACTGATTCTTCTCAAATTTTGTTTGTATATATTTTTGCAAAATACAAGAGAACTTACCAAACATGGTCAGAATCGGTCCATTTTTGGGCCTAGTCCCCATATAGATATAGCATCCGATATGAACTTTTTCATATCTGCAGCCGAAAAAAATAATAAAAATCCCACTCAAATTTGGTTTATGCTTATTTTCTATATCAAGTTAGTTGGGACTGAGAGATAGGGCCTCTAAACGCATGGTATAGGGTATCGTATAGTCGGTCTAGACCGACTATAATTTTGTTACTTGTTAATATTATATGATCTTAAAAAATTTTTTTAGTTTGATAGAAACTGGGTAATTTTAGTCTTATTAAGACAAACAATAAATATGTATCTTTTTATTAATTTAATTTATGTTTTATAAATTTTTAAAATGCATCAAAATAAATAAACTTATTCAACTAAAAAAGGTTTTTAAACCTTTCGGACAAAACAAAAAAATGCTACGGTTATAACGAACTTGGTATATAACGAACTAATTTAATCGGTCCCGCCGAGTTCGTTATAACCGAACTTCATTTTATTGTAGAAAAAATAGAATATCATAGAAAAAAAAAACGTTTTAGAGCAAGGTTCGTAAAAGTTTCTTAAGGGGGGTTTTAAATGTTAAAAAAAAGTCGTATATTCATAATTATTTTTTGAAGACATGAATAATGTTGGATTATTTATTTCATATACATGTTATAGCATAACACTTGAAGAATCTTTGAAAACATTTTCAATTAAAAATTTTAATAAATAAGTCCGTGACAGCGAAGCTCCGGAGGCGTTGTTGTTTTGTGGTGAACATCATACCTCGTTACCAGATCATATGAAATAAATATAAATGCGTTCAAAAGGTGATGTTGTTTTCTGAGGTAGTCACGCGAAGAGTTTTTTCAATTTTATTTTTGGCAGCATTTTGAAGTGAAAAACGATTTTTGCTATACAATTTCGGGAATCTGTTGTTAAAAAATGGGGAAGAAAATGGAATTAAAAAAAACCTCCGTGGTAACCTGATGATTTATGTGTAAATATAATGTCTAAAATTTCAAAACAAACGGTCAAGTAGATTTTGAGTTATGATGTTCACGGACTTCGAACATTTATTTGCGAGAAAATCGGTTTGAAGTTTTTTAAAAACTGATTTATGTACTATATACCGTATGAGGCCTGTCGCTGGAGACGCTGTATCTTCTTAAGTTTTGCTCTGATTTACTTATACTTTTGATACAACACTCTCGGCATGTTGTGCATTCAGAAATAGAAATGCAAAAAAGGTTTTAAAACCTACCACCACTTAAGGAAGTGCAAACACCAATACACCTACACAAAAGAGAAAAAAATATTTCATATTTCATCATACCTACATGTAAACTGAAAAAAGAGAACTAAATTTTTTGCAAAGTTATCTATAAATCCAAAAAAATAAAAAATAAGGGCGTATTAGTTTTAATTTAAAAAAAAAACTTATTATTTATTTATTTATTTTATTTATTTATTTATATACCTATTTACGTAATTTATGTTTGTCAAAATTTTTTGAAAACAAATTATCCAAAAATTAATATTATGAGTGAAAAAAAATTATTTTCCCACCTCTCTTCTGAAATTACAATGTAATTTAATTATGCAAAGTAAGAATAATTTAAATTTTAAATTTAATATTGCACAATTTTTTCAATTACTTTTCAATACAGAGCTTTAAACGAAATCATACGTTGGACATCAACAAAATCCTTATTGAAGATCTCTTTTATCTCAAATATTTACCAAAAAAGCATACTCTTTGGAATCAGGCAACCTGAGCAAAAGCACTCCTAACAATACAAAACATTTTTGAGATGAAAAACAAAGCAGACAAACGTAAAAGTTTAGTTTAATAAAAGAAGTATGTATGCATATCGGACGACGTTAAATGAGAAACAAAAAAATGTTTAAAATTTCATTCATTAATTTTTTTTCAGAATTTTTTCATTGTCCAACAAAGGGAATTTAAAGAAGAATTTGAATAGATATTAGTTTTTTTTTATGCATTTTTTGCGTTCAACTTATTTCATATGTAACACGAAATCTGCATTTATAGTGCTATTATCGTTAGCAGTGCTGCTAGTTTTGACAACTTATTGTAATTTTGACGATTTTTAAATTTGTTACAATGATTTGTTAAATTTGTTTCAATAATGATTGAAGATTTAAAATTTTCAGTAGTATAAAAATAGCGATTTCAAGGGTTAAAAATTAATGGGTTGTTTATCGAAAATTTATAGTTTATGTTCAGTGTAAATGTAAACCACAAAATATGTATAGATTTAATTCTGGGTCAAGTCGTTTCAAAATGGAAATACCTTGAATAGCATCTCCATTTAAGATTTAAGTTTTAATTACGGCGATACGTAAAACCTATATTATATGTTTCAGTTATAGATACATATCAATAAAATTATTTAGTTTATTGCTGTGTTAAATGTTTTTCGTTGAAATTTCATCAATAATTAATTTTTGTATATAGAAATAACCAATCTTGTAATAATATTCGTAATATGAATGATATAAATAAATTTTATTGTTTCGAGTTTTATAAGCGGTTAAATTTTCTTGACAATTTCTTGTTTTAAAAATGACAATTTTGGCGATTTAGTTTCCAAAATTGTCGATTTTCAGAAGATTTTATTAGCAACACTGGTTGGTAATAAAGAAGAGAGAAAATCGTGTGTGGGTTTGTATAAAATGAGAAAGATTAAATTTTGTTTGTGTATTTCGCATAGCTTTCTAGGGAGTGCTATGTGTGTGTATTATTTCAGCGTTACAGAATCAGTCAATCTCTCAGTCAGTCAGTCAGTGAGTCAGGGATTAGCGTAAATATATTTAAGATATTAAATGTTGCCTTTGTTTTGTCAAATTTAAATAGTGTAATTTTGAGTTTTTTTTTGCAAAAAAAAAAAGCAAAAATGTAACGGTTCTTTTAATGATAAACAAGATGATGTTCTGACCATCACTGTATATATTACTCAATGTATACGATATTAAAATTTTACTTTATAATGGAATTTCCACGCCCACTAAAAATGCCAAAAAATGTATAGCCTATCGTTTCTTCCAGATAAGCAGTAAGACTTTGTAGAAGGAAGAATGGTTAAATGGTTCAACCTCCTATAAGATACACACAAACACACATACACACTTTCGCGTTTGTATATATAGATAACACTCTATGGTCAGACTATAATAGTTTATGCTGATGTTTGTAACTATTATATACGTCTGACCAGAGTCCCCATGTAAAGCTGTTTTCCGACCGTTATATAATTCTATTATAAAACAAAAATTTTGCATAGATTTTTCTTAAATTTTGTTACCATGCTTGACCTGAATTTACCACGCTGAGTGATTTTATTTAGCAATTACATGATCGGTGTACTTTTCGACCTATTCCCCATATAAAAATTACCAATGAAATTCTTCAATTACGAAAGCCACAAAATTATAAAAATTTAATTAGAATTTGGTTTATATTTATTGGCTATATCCAATTAAAACCTAAGCAAACTCGAAAGCAAGACCGAAAGCCCTTTCCCACTTAGAATATCGTGCAGTTGGATTAGACCAAGCATAACTTTCTTATTTCATAAACCCTATACCACTATGTGGTCAGGGTATAATGACTTTTTGCTGATGTTTGCAACTGCCATAAAAAAAATTGACCCATCTTTTATTATACCGATCGACTCAGAATCATTTTCTGAGTCCGTCCGTCCGTCATTCTGTCCGTGTTTCTATGTAAACTTCGTAATCAAACTACAGGACGCAAATATAAATCTATTTTCATGAAGTATGATATATAGGCTTCTGTCTGCAATATCATGAACGCTATTGAAATCGGTTCATATTCAGACCTAGTCCCCATACAAATTACCCCGATAAATCGACCTAAATTGTCATAAAATGCAAATTATCTAATAGATCTCGGTCAAATTGAATTTGTGTCTGTTTATTACTCCCATTAATCAGTAGTCCAAAAATAAACCCTTTAAGGCAATTCTGAAGTTAAGTACCGATCTTCACTTAAATCTGTAAAAAAAAAAACAAAAATATTACACTGATTTTTCTCAAGCTTACCAAATAGGGTCAGGAACAGTCTATTTTGCGACCTAGTTCCCAAATAAATATAGCGCCCGATATGAACTTTTTCATATTCAAAGGGAACAAAATTAATAACAATGCCACTCAAATTTGGTTTATGCTTATTTTCTATATCCAATTAGTTGGGCGTAAGAGATAGGGTCTCTAAACGCATCGTATGGGGTATCGTATAGTCGGCCAGGACCGACAATAATTCTCTTACTTGTTTTTTATTATCATATTGTATTCTGGCGCGCTATGTCATTTTTGCCTTTCATAAAAATTAATAATAAATTGTGTATTAATTATATAGCCACGACATATAAATTTCGCAATTTGTTTTTTTTTCAAGCTGAAATAATGATGCATAATATATTACTGTATGAGTATATATGAGAGCCATACCATTTTTAAGCCATAATTATAAGTAATTGTTTTTTTTTTAATATTAATTATTTCAGTGGATGTTTTCAATCATTTTTCATATAAAAGGTGATAATACATTTTAATTTCTTTTCAATAGTTTTAATTAAAACGAAAGCTGGGCAAATCTAGTGTTAAATATTTATTGAGTTCAAAAGTTAATAATTTATAAATTTTTAAAACAATTAAATAAATAATCAAATATTTTAAATAAATCATCTTTAAAAGCATGTTGTTCTTAACTGTATAAAATAATGTTTAATAAAAACCAATTAAGAATAGAAGAAAACAAAAGAAATCAACAAACATTTGTTAATTACTATAAGTGCTTAGAAAGAGAATAAGGAAAAGCAAAAACTAAAATTTTATTTTAAGCTGCTTAAGATCATTAAAGTTAATGGCCATCATTATGAATCGCGTTTATTGAAAACAGTGAGCCTTCTATAAAATTACTTTTTGAACAACAAAAACATCTTAAATCTAAATACTAAATTTACTTTGTGTTATCTTTTAGATATGACAGCAAGCTTTTCGAAAAATATTTGTGAACTTTTTGGCTAACAATAATAGAACAAAACCTAGAAAAGATATTAAGGCAAAGTGTTGCCAAAGAAGTAATTATTATTGAGTATAATTTTTATCTCTGCTGTTTTTCGCATTAAAATAATTATGTTTGTAGAAGTTAATAAAGAAGTGGAGAACATGATTGAGGACGATAACACAGGAAAGTTTTCAAAGTTTTTTTTCTAAACAGAATACAAGTTTTAGTTTTCCAAAATTCTTTACAGCAAACAGTCAAAAATTTGTTAAAAGATTAAAATTTCTTAAGCCGTAACTTTATTGTGGAAAAATTTTTTTTTTATTAATTTTTATATCCTGCATTAATGTGACCGAAGTATAATTAATTTGTGGTAATGTTTGTATGTAACAATAATATTTTTAATTTAATTTTCACAACTGTGATTTGATTTAAATATGTTCGTCGCGACGCGTCGTTCCATTTGCAGTGAAATTCATTTTTATCATTGAATTTGCATAAATAATCGCAAATATAAATATCCTTCTGAGTGGGGCTTAAGTAAGTAAAATTTTTTATTTCAAGAAAATTTACTTTTGTATGAAAATTAACTCTTTTTTCAAAGTGGGAAGTTTTTAAGAAAAATTGCTTTTTAATATACTTTTTTGAGACAAGGACATTATTGTGGACAGGGACCTTTGAAGAAGGAATCTTATTTAGAAAAGGTAGTTTTTTAATAAAGGACACTTAGTGAAGAAAATCAATTTAAAAAAAAAATACATTTCAAGAAAAGGTACTTTTATAAGGAAATTATTTTTTTTAAGAAAATAGAATATGCAAAAATATATATTTATGATAAGGTGCTTTTGAGGATAAGGTATTTTTTTTTTTTTTTTTTTTGAAAAGGCACTTTTTGAGAAAATTACCATTTTTAGAGAATTTACTTTTAAACGTTTCTAAGAAGAGGTACTTTTTTAAGAAATTATTTCGGAAAGATACTTTTTATGAATATGTACTTTAAAAAAAATATTTTTAGGAAAGGCTACTTTAAGAAACGTATTTTTAAATAAATAGAACTTTTTTATGGAACGGTACATTCTTAGGAAAATTTACTGTTTTTATGAAAAGGAAGAAAATATACTTTTTAACAAATGGAACTTTTTAAGAAATTGAAACTTAAGAAAAGGGCCTTTTTTAAGAAATGGTACTTTTAAAAAAACTAAATCTTTCACGAAAATGCACTATGTTAGGGAAAATGCTTTTCTAACATATGGTATTTTTCTGAGAAAGGAGCTTTTTTGGAATAAATATTTTTTTAAGAAAAGTTCCTTTTTCAAGAAAAGATCATCTTTTAAGAAAAGTTATTTTTTAAGAAAAGGTACTTTTTAAAGCAAATTTGCTTTTTAAGCCAGATGCGACTATTGTCCTACATGTAGAACACCCACATCGTGTCCGATCATGCACACGCGCGAATGCCTACGCTGGCAGCAAAAATTTTTTTGTTCAGTAGGGAGTGCGCTATCATGTTATTTTTGCAGTCAAAGCATGTGATTGTTTATTGTGAATATTGTACAATTCGGAAAATGTAAAACTACAAGGTACGCTTTGAAAGGTAAGCAAATTTAAATATATTGAAGTGCAATAAATAACGGGTGATTTTTTTGAGGTTAGGATTTTCATGCATTAGTATTTGACAGATCACGTGGGATTTCAGACATGGTGTCAAAGAGAAAGATGCTCAGTATGCTTTGACATTTCATCATGAATAGACTTACTAACGAGCAACGCTTGCAAATCATTGAATTTTATTACCAAAATCAGTGTTCGGTTCGAAATGTGTTTCGCGCTTTACGTCCGATTTATGGTCTACATAATCGACCAAGTGAGCAAACAATTAATGCGATTGTGACCAAGTTTCGCACTCAGTTTACTTTATTGGACATTAAACCAACCACACGAATGCGTACAGTGCGTACAGAAGAGAATATTGCGTCTGTTTCTGAGAGTGTTACTGAAGACCGTGAAATGTCGATTCGTCGCCGTTCGCAGCAATTGGGTTTGTGTTATTCGACCACATGGAAGATTTTACGCAAAGATCTTGGTGTAAAACCGTATAAAATACAGCTCGTGCAAGAACTGAAGCCGAACGATCTGCCACAACGTCTAATTTTCAGTGAATGGGCCCTAGAAAAGTTGGCAGAAAATCCGCTTTTTTATCGACAAATTTTGTTCAGCGATGAGGCTCATTTCTGGTTGAATGGCTTCGTAAATAAGCAAAATTGCCGTATTTGGAGTGAAGAGCAACCAGAAGCCGTTCAAGAACTGCCCATGCATCCCGAAAAATGCACTGTTTGGTGTGGTTTGTACGCTGGTGGAATCATTGGACCGTATTTTTTCAAAGATGCTGTTGGACGCAACGTTACGGTGAATGGCGATCGCTATCGTTCGATGCTAACAAACTTTTTGTTGCCAAAAATGGAAGAACTGAACTTGGATGACATGTGGTTTCAACAAGATGGCGCTACATGCCACACAGCTCGCGATTCTATGGCCATTTTGAGGGAAAACTTCGGAGAACAATTCATCTCAAGAAATGGACCGGTAAGTTGGCCACCAAGATCATGCGATTTGACGCCTTTAGACTATTTTTTGTGGGGCTACGTCAAGTCTAAAGTCTACAGAAATAAGCCAGCAACTATTCCAGCTTTGGAAGACAACATTTCCGAAGAAATTCGGGCTATTCCGGCCGAAATGCTCGAAAAAGTTGCCCAAAATTGGACTTTCCGAATGGACCACCTAAGACGCAGCCGCGGTCAGCATTTAAATGAAATTATCTTCAAAAAAGGAAATGTCATGGACCAATCTAACGTTTCAAATAAAGAACCGATGAGATTTTGCAAATTTTATGCGTTTTTTTTTAAAAAAAAGTTATCAAGCTCTTAAAAAATCACCCGTTATTTAAATGTTATTCTTAAATTAAAGATAAATGAGTATGTTTTAATACAAAAATTTTAAAATATAATTTTGTAAATTATTGAATATTTGAACGATTGAAAATTGGTGTCCTATATATGGGTAATTCCATGTCAAATCAACCAATGGTGTACACTACCTTCTCCAAATTGTATGATTTTTCGTAGGAAGACA